>WAAF01021171.1:116186-163976 GCA_013400475.1 Tricholaema leucomelas
GGGCAAGCTGCTCTAGTGGGAGGTGTCCCTGCCTGTGGCAGGGGGTTGGAGCTGGATGATCCTATTGGCTGGATGTTAGGAGAAAGTTCCTCTGAGAGAGAGTGATTGGCATTGGAATAGGCTGCCCAGGGAGGTGGTGGAGTTGTTATCCCTGGAGGTATAGAATAGAATAGAACAGAATCAACCAGGCTGGAAGAGACCTCTAAGATCATCCAGTCCAACCTAGCACCCAGCCCTATCTAGTCAACTAGACCATAGTACTGATCAAGAAAAGCCTGGATGAGGCACTTAGTGCCATGGTCTAGTTGATTGGCTAGGGCTGGGTGCTAGGTTGGACTGGATGATTTTGGAGGTCTTTTCCAACCTGGTCGATTCTAGGATTCTATAATCTGAAAAAAAGAAACAAAACCTTTCCCAGGTCTTAAGAGTTTACCCTTCCTAGAACCTTGCTTTTGATTCTCAAATTCACTGTAAGTAACAGAGAAAAGAGGACAGTTTGTCAACTGCCTTTCTGGACACATAAAGAGTTATTTAAATGCTTTACCAACATTCTGTAAAAGATCTTGCTTTCAAAATCACGTTCCCACCGTTTCCTTTGTCGTTCCGCTTCAGCAGTGGGCAATAGCATGAATTCAAACCAGTCGGCCAGATTTAGAGTATGAGCTCTGTTTGTTGTTTTAAATTGTTGAATATCAATTACCTTATTATTTTGTGATTAGCATGAAACATATGCATCTATGTCTTGTGGCTTTTGGCAGTGATTTAAAAACAAAAAAAAAAAAAGGAAAAAAAAAAAAAAATCAGCAACTTTGCATGTGGCTGTAAACCAGCATGTTCCCAGGCATTTTTAGCGCTGACTACAGCCATTCTCAATCTGCTCACCAGCATGAAGTTAATTAGGAGAGGCATGAAGCTTATGGCTGGGTGCAGAAATCAGCAATGGAGCAAAATTATCCTTTTCTTTTGGCTTCAGACAGTTACTGCCACTGTGCCTATATGATTTTTATTTTTTTTTCGCCCAAATGCTTTTACTGTTAAGAATCAGTTTAAGCTTTAACTTTGTATCTTATCCAATTTTCTAAATCCTTCAATGAATGCAAATTGATGAACACATGAAAACCGAAAGAGCTAATTGTGTAGAGCTTGGGGAGGTATTATAATGTACTAATTTACAGAAAATTCAGTTCCAGACACCACCTTGGGATTCCTTTATCAACAGTCCTCCTTAGAACAGACTGCAGCTAGCCATTGTACTCACAGAATGCAAAACCAAGCTTGTACTGCAATGCTTAAACACTTTACAGGAATATTAACATAAGAGGGAATCTCCTCAAATGATTCACAAGACTCCTGCATCATGATGGTTCACATAAGGAAAAACAATCATAGAATCACAGAATCATCCAGGTTGGAAGGCACCTCCAAGATCATCCAGTCCAACCTCGCACCCAGCCCTAGCCAATCAACTAGACCATGGCACTAAGTGCCTCAACCTCACTAAGTACATCAACCACCCAACCAACCAAACAAAAAAAACCCCAAACCAAACAACCAACCTACCTCAGATAACTTCATTTCCTCAAAGCCTTGTCTATTTTTCTTACATAACAAGATCACAGTGAAAGCAGAAGAATATGATGAAAGAGAAGTTCATCATGGGGGTCTTGATCTACAGCCAGCTGCATGTGAATCAGCAATGTGCCTGGGTGGCCAAGAAGGCCAATGGCATCCTGTCCTCTATAGGGAATAGTGAGACCAACAGGATGAGGGAAGTGACTGTATCCCTGTACTCAGCGCTGGTGAGGCTATATTTTGATTACTGTGCTCAGTTTAGGGCATCACAGTATAAGAGAAACATTAGCATGCTGGAGCAGGTCCAGGGAAGAGCAACAAAGCTAGTCAAGGCTCTTCAGAATAAGTCTTACAAGAAGCAGCTGAGGAAGGAGGGGTTGTTTAGTCTGAAGAAAAGAAGGCTGAGGGGAGACCTTACAGCTTTCTACAATTACCCAAAAGGAGGTTGTAGAGAGGTGGGTGTTGGTGTCCTCTTACAAGTCACAACTGATAGAACAGGAGGAAATGGCATCAAGTTACGCCAGAGGAGGTTCAGGTTACACATTAAGAGAAACATCTATACCAAAGGAGTTATCAAAGACTGGAACAGGCTTCCTAGAGAAATGGTTGAATTGCCATCTCTGGATGTATTTAAAAGCTGCCTAGATATGGTGCTCAAGGATATGGTGTAGTAGTGGCCCTGATAGAATTACATAACGGTTGAACTCAATGATCTTAAAGGTCTTTTCCAATCACAGTGATTCTACGAAGCAGACAGGAAAATCTTCCTACTCATGTCCTGAAGTAATAGACTTCATTCAATAGTAGATGAGAGATTTATTAGGGAAGAACATATATTAGAAGTTCCCCCTGGTTTTCTGCATTTTGCAAACTAGGTATGGATTTACTTATCTAGGTCACCTTTCACAGAAAAAGGACTGTTCAGCTACAGAATAAGATACTTGTTAACCCTACATTCCTTAAATTATGTGCATAACTAGTTCTTTAAATCAGATGTCTTCTTTTGAAATGACTCCCAAACACCTCCAACTCAGTGCATTTCAATTTGTACCATGTACTAGTTCTGCAGTGTATGAAGCAGATTCCCTTCAGATGAAGCTCAGGCAGAAGACAAGGTTCTGAAGAGGAACTAAAGTCATTCAGACCAAGCACCTGGACCAGATCTAGTTTAAAGTTCTAAAGCTCATAAACTGATGATGTTGGGGCCCTACCACAAATCATTTCACTCTACTTCTACTACCCTCTAGCATTTGTCAACCTCAATATAATCACAGCCTTGATAACTGTCCTTTAGCTCATGTTATCAGAGCTTAACCAGCTGTAGCTCAATCTCCTATCCTATGTCAGACACCAAGGAAACACTAGGTAGATGCAAAAGGACACATAGGAGGATGGAGAAACAATGGTGCAGATGCTACTGACAGGAGGATACTTGTGATATTCCAAATCAGGTCCTTTTCCTGGAGAAATATAACAAGTCTTTTTCAGAAACTGCTAGAGTTTCTTCTATGCACTGACTTCAGTTTATTTCAGAGTAGTTTCTTAGAAAGCTAAAGCTTTATCATATTTTAAAAAGGAACTAGAAAGAAAATAGTGTTTCATTATATTAACCTTTTTCCTCTCTATTTTAACCCTCAAAACAATTCTCAAGAATACAGAATTGTGTAGATTGTTTTTTTTTAATCCAACTGGCATGGAGTATAAAATACCAAGAGCCAGCATATTGGAGTTGCAGTCCCAATCTCCCAAAGCAAAACCTATTCAGTCTTTGCTGCTTCTTGGATCAAACACCACCAATGCACTTACAAATACAAACCACAACATACACTTTGAAACTCGACACAAGTTCAGACAGAACCATCAGGTATTTTAAAACATCACAATTATAGCATTCCCTCATGTCAAATTCACATCAAAACATTATCAGAACATTAACATTGTGATAAATACAAAGATTATTTTTTTATAATGGCCACATCAATCAAATACTGGTATGTCATAGACTCACAGAGTCAATCACATTGGAAGAGACCTCCAAGATCATACAGTCCAACCTAGCACCCAGCCCTAGCCAATCAACTAGACCATGGCACTAAGTGCCTCAGACAGGCTTTTCTTGAACACCCCCAGGGACAGCGACTCCACCACCTCCTTGGGCAGCCCATTCCAATGCCAATCACTCTCTCTGGCAACAACTTCCTCCTAACATCCCAACTATACCTCCCCCTGGCACAACTTGAGACTGTGTCCCCTTGTTCTGTTGCTGGTTGCCTGGCAGAAGAGACCAACCCCCATCTGGCTACAGCCTCCCTTCAGGTAGTTGTAGACAGCAATGAGACCACCCCTGAGCCTCCTCTTCTCCAGGCTAAACAACTCCAATCAATCTTAGCTTTGCTTTTTCCCTCTTTGAAGATTTAAAGACACAGGCAACATACCAGAAGCAAAAGACACTAAAATGCTACCCACAACTGGCTATTGAGGCTGTCCCATAAAATAGGGAGATTTCCAAAAGGGGAAAAAACAGTTTTAAACAGCGTAGATGAGTGGTGAAGAACAGAGAAGCAAAAAGAATCAGAACTTTATGTCACAGAGCTGCAAACCATATTAAAATTCACTATTTTAACTGCTGCTTTTTGTGACAAAATACTTATTGCTGAGAAATTTGCAAAGAAATAATAATTCTTGCAAAGAAATAATTCTTTCTTGTACTGGAGGTTTAACTTTGTTATAGAGCTGCAAGCCATATAAAAATTCATTATTTTAACTGTTTCTTTTTGTGACAAAATACTTATTGCTGAAAAACTTGCAAAGAAATAATAATTCTTGCAAAAAAATAATTCTTTCTTGTACTGAAGGTTCAACTTTATGTTACAGAGCTACAAGCCATATTAAAATTCACTATTTTAACTGGTTTTTTTTGTGACAAAATACTTATTGCTGAAAAACTTGCAAAGAAATAATAATTCTTGCAAAAAAATAATTCTTTCTTGTACTGAAGGTTTAACTTTATGTTATAGAGCTGCAAGCCATATTAAAATTCACTATTTTAACTGTTTCTTTTTGTGACAAAATACTTATTGCTGAGAAACTTGCAAAGAAATAGTTTTCTTATACTGAAAATATTAATTCTTACAAAGAAATAGTTTTCTTGTACTGAATAGTGAAACAGGAGCTCACTGAAGACTCCCAGGCTTATGGACAAGATGAACTGAGAGAAGAAGCTGCTGTATTTTTCTGTATTATAATGAATGCTAGAAGAATTTTGAAGAATCAAAAAATAAAGAGCAAAAATGTATCCCTGAAATTGTAAGAACTTTAGGATCCAATGAAGCTTTTTCAGGGAGAAGACCTTGATAATGCTAATTCTTCTGGAGGCATAAATTAAAATGAATAAATCCATGTGTACTCAAGATAATTATAAATATATATGACTTAAGAGTCCCTAAATAGTAAGAAAATACACAACATACACAGGTACAATTATAGGTACCGATTCTATTGTATGCAAAAATAGTCACAAATCCGGTTCCATTATGAATCCAGCATCAAGTACTTTATAAATACACCTACAGTACAAAAAAACATGATCATAGAAAAAAAACACATGATGAACTGTAGATACTTCTGATTGGTATATGAGATTTTCTTTTAAAGACATTTTTCATTACTTATGCCATAGCACAAACTTATTTCACCACGGACTAGCAAAAGGCAGGATTTACCCTGTTAAATGGTAAGGTATAGTTTTTGTATTAAATCCTCAGTATGCTGAGGAACAGGGTTGGGTTTTTTTTTATGTCAACTGTTTTGACAATTAGAAAGTTAGGCGGTAGCTGATTTTACCAGTCATGAGCTTGTGGCAACCATGTAAAATAGAATAGAATCAACTAGGCTGGAAGAGACCTCCAAGATCAGCCAGTCCAACCTAGCACCCAGCCCTATCCAGTCAACCAGACCATGGCACTAAGTGCCTCAGCCAGTCTTTTCCTGAACACCCCCAGGGACAGCGACTCCACCACCTCCCTGGGCAGCCCATTCCAATGGCAAATCACTCTCTCTGGCAACAACTTCCTCCTAACATCCAGCCTATACTTCCCCCGGCAGAACTTGAGACTGTGTCCCCTTGTTCTGTTGCTGGTTGCCTGGGAGAAGACACCAACCTCCACCTGGCTACAACCTCCCTTGAGGTATGTCACTTTCAGTAAGCAACCCTCAATTTATAGCTGTTGTTACATATGTTTAAATTCCACATGAATACGTCTTAAAATAAGGCAGTGGAAAGTACGGAAGAGTTTTAGGAAGAGTAACAATACTGTGCTGTTCTTTTATGGCTTTGCTCCATTAATTGGCTGAATTGTGCAGGGTTGCTCAGATGATTAATTGAGGCTAATGAATGAGGTGCCTCCCAAGGGCAGGAAAGGCCCTGATCTCCAAGGCTTGTCACAGGGGCTTGTTTCAAAGAAGCAGGTATATACAAAACCCTGCAAGTTAGGAACAGTAACTTGCCAAAAGGCAAGAGAACTACTCAACTCACATGTCCCCCTTCCTTGCCCTCTGCACCCTTTTCCAAGCCTAAAATAAAAACTGGCAAAGACTCCAAACAAAACACCTAACTCCCCCCATCCCTCCAAAACCACAACAAAACAAAAACACAAAACCAAACAACCAACAAACCAAACCTGAACATCTTGCTTTAAATTCAGTCTTAGTGTTTTAGTCATCTGCCAGCTGAAGCTCAGGATCTGCTCGGAGAAAAGCAAAGCCCTCCGTTTGGTTATTAAATACAGTGAGTATCCCTGAGCAGTAAGTGGTCTTGGGGCTGCGAGGACCACGGTCGTGGCACATGGTTGCTGGCCTCTCCAGAGCTGCCAGCCAGACCTTCCAAATGCTCTCACTAGTCACTCAGGTTGAGGACAAGCTCAGCCTGCCTGAAGTTCTGGTAATCAATTACAAGTCCAAGTCAGCCCAGGAAGGGAATAGTTTAAAAGGGAAGGGTGGGGAGCACTTAAGGCAAAGCTATCTCTTGCACTAGAAGAGCTTTTCATGTGCATATGTGCCTTGAGCATTGTTCTGAAGAGCCACATTAATCAATGTTCAGGATCCCTTTAAATACAGAAGTACAGAGCTAGCTATTCAGCCGTGATTTATTACTGGGCCCAACATGCCCTGGACATGAAACACGTTGGTACTTTGGAAGCTGCCACCAACAGACAGAGGAATGGGGACAGGGCAGTGGGTGTAGGGAGGCACAGTCAAACCAGCTTCATTTAACTGCCACACGAAGGAAATGCAATGTCGGCAATCACCTCAGCAAGCGTCCACGAAGTGTCCCGAGGGACTGAATGCCTCATTTCGATTAGCAGAATTGTATAATTGCTGAGACTCCAGAAAATTAAAGCTCATGCAGTCATGAATGCTGCCATTATATACACATAATGTCCTAAATGTCACTTAGAAGTGTCTGGAACTGAGGTTATAAATTAAGATGTCTACACCTCCCTCAGAAATTTTAAAGCTGCGTGTCCTTAAACAAAGAGAAATAAACCCACTTTTCCATGTTCCTATAGTTGTAGAATTCTTGTATAAACTCTTTGAATTTAACTCTGAAACGGAAGTTTCAAAAGCATCTTTCATTTTTGTAGGACTAGAGAGTTTTTCGTCTAAAAATTTAACTACAATTATCCCTGAAATCCCCTCCTCTCTGGTTACATGCTTATGTCCCGGTGTACATGAGACAATGGATCATCTTCTCAACAAGTGCAGTGCTTTTAAACACTACTCAAGAAGAAAGGACAGGAAGTTGTCTGACCAAAACCAGACACATTTGTAAAATTCTAATTTCATGGGTTTTTTTTTTCTCATGACAAATCCTAGAAAGAACAGTTGCACTTTTCCATCGTTACAGGACAGTTGATATTTAAATCTTATCTTGAGGCAGAGAGATCATTTTTAAATCAAAAATACCATAATAGCACAACTCATATTTAGTTTTTGGGTTTGAAGATTTTGTGTCTGGGTTTTTTTTCCCCCCCATAAGCTATTATAATGCAAACAGAAATAACATAAATTACATAGTGGAATTCTAAAGACACATGCACTGAACAAAGAAGAGACAACAAGAAATAGTTTTAGGAAGAAGAATGAAATCACTGCAACTCAGAATACAAAGACCATGACAACAGCCAGAGGTCAGAAGTTTAAACGCTGATACCAGCCCAAAATACACGTTACAAAGCACCATCTGTGCAATGCATGTAAATGTAAATGTTTTTTTTTGTCATCTGTCTGAAAACTCAAAGGAAATGTAACAGCAGCCTGTGGACAATGTTCCGGGTGAGCGGAACATAATTCTATGTTACTTGGGTTTATACATGACTTCTTTATTATTGTTGTTATTCCTATTGTTTATTTCTTCTTGGTATTGCTCTGTTAAATTCTCCCTGTCTCGACCCCCAGGGTTTTGCATTTTGCTCCCAATTCCTCCTTCTCATCCTAAAGAGGAGGGGGGTGGGCAGTTATGTGAATGGTTTCCTGGTGCTCGGCTTAAAACCACAAGGACAATTACACTTTGTCTCCTATTACTAGGGTATGTAGGTTTGTGATATTTTAGACTCACTCCATTCAAGGAGTGAGTCTTCACATTTGCTTGAATAATCTGTGACTTTGTTTTAAAGGATACAAACCCTCTGATAACTCTGCTCTAAATACAACACACGTACAATTAGTAGGCATAAAACACAACACACGGCTCTGGGTTTTTTAATCGCAGTACAAGACTGTAATGATTACAAGATTAAACTGAGCACTAAGTTTCAGTGCAATATTGTACTTCAAAGGACCTGAAGGTTTAAAACATTCCCTAAAGAAGGGATGTTGCTCAGAATTGGAGACAAAAGCAATCTGAAGTTCATGGCATTTATCTTATATTAACCAAATTAAATAGAAGAAAGTGAAACAAGGTACTCCTAGAATTTGGCTATGGTTACATTATGTATTCATTAGTAAATCTTTAAACACACACACACATATACATACTTTTAAATACCTTAACCCACTTGACAGAGGAAGCATAAAACAAAATACAGCAATTAAAAAGTAGTAAAGATGAGCTACAGAAACCAGAAAAAAAATTACCTCCCTGGGGAATATCATATTTAGGTCTGATAAAGCCTTGGAAGAAAGGCCTGTGATCGTTACATATACAAAAGACAGGCAATCAAGGAGAGTAAAAGCATTGAGGAACAGAAGCAGAGAGAGGCATTACATCTGAAGAAAAGTGTGAACAAAATCAGGCACGTGGGTGGAATACATTCTGTACTGAGGTTTAAAATGTATTCAGTTTAACTATGAACTATAGGGGGAAAAGCAGAGTAAGCCTGGAAAATGCTCAACGTATTCATAAGAAAAACTCCCATGAAGAGAACTGGCGATTCCAGGAGAATTACAGGCTTGATGCAGCCATTAGTAAAATTATACACTACTACATATGAGGATACATTAACTACAATAAGAGTTACTTGGTTCAAAGAGAAACTGAAAAGGACATGAATATAAGATTCTGTAATACAACTGAATGAACAAATTGCAATTATAACAAGATAAAATGCAGAGAGTAGTGTTTGGGTTGATGTAAATTTGGATAGTCATGACAGCAATGAGGTCACCCCTGAGCCTCCTCTTCTCCAGGCTAAACAACCCCAGCTCCCTCAGCTTCTCCTCACAAAGCTGTGTTCCAGGCCCCTCAACAGCTTCATTGCTGTTCTCTGGACACCTTCCAGCACCTCGACATCTCTCTTGAATTGAGGATCCCAGAACTGGACACAGCACTCAAGGTGTGGCCTGACCAGTGTTGAGTACAGGGGCAGAAGAACCTCTCTTGTCCTGCTGGCCACACTGTTCCTGATCCAGGCCAGGATGCCGTTGGCTCTCCTGCTCACCTGGGCACACTACTAGCTCATGTTCAGCTACTCTCTACCAGTACCCCCAGGTCCCTTGCTTCCTGGCTGCTCTCAGCCACAAGGCAGACAAACCCACTGCCATCAAATCTGGTCATATTTATATATTTTGTACCTTGTTTTCCCTTCCCTAGACCTTTTTGTAACTTCCCTACCTCAAGTACCTTTTATGTATTGTTAAACCTTTCCCTTTCAACTTCCAAATCGAAGTGAGACTATTTATTTGGGTCTGTTTACTTTTCCCTCTCTACATCTAATTCCCTTTCTTTGAAAAAGAGGAGGAGGGGTAAGAGGGAAATTGTTATTGGTTCTATTAACTATGTTTGAGTCACTGGGAAATTTAAACCAGAACCAAACCACCCACAAACCCAGGCTTTCCTCAGAAAAAAACCTTAGTTAAGACATAATTTGTCATCCAGGAAGGCAACATATTGCAATGTTTCCCATTGTTTTTCTCATTTATGGCAAAACACACATCAATATTTGATAGACACCTGCAGGCAACAAAACAATTTGCTAGCAAAACTCTGAAATACTAATTGGAGAGTTACTGAAAAAAGTGTTTTATAGTTAAAAATTGTAATATGCTATAAAGCAAAAGCACATTGTCATCAATGAAGTCTTAGTTAACATAATTATGTTTCCCCAAAATATTGTTCTTAAATAGTTTTATTGAAATGCAAAATTAACCTTTTCAGATGGTACTTTACTACAGATCTGCTAAAAATGCCCAAGAACCCTAAAAATGAGCTTTTCATCTTAACATTGGAGATTAAAAAGTTTGTTATAATAGTTAATTTCAAAGAAAATTATTAGGAAATTAGTTATAATTCTTAAATAGCATTAGTTATGAATTTCGCTTTAAACTCCTTTAATTTAATCTTGAAACTATAAATCCCATTCATTCGTGGAGTTGTCTGGCTAACAAGGTTGATGCCCCAGAGGAATCTTTGAAGACATGCAACTTAGTGAATGATACAAAAGATCTCTTCCAAGCCTTATAAATCTCCATGTAACCTGTCCTTTAAAAGTGAAATTGATTGTCCATACATTTAGACCATGAATCATAGAATCAACCAGGTTGGAAGAGACCTCCAAGTTCATCCAGTCCAACCTATTACTCAGCCCATCCAGTCAACTAGACCATGGCACTAAGTGCCTCATCCAGGCTTTTCTTCAGCATCTCCAGGGATGGTGACTCCACCACCTCCCTGGGCAGCCCATTCCAATGCCAATCACTCTCTCTGGCAAGAACTTCCTCCTAACATCCAGCCTATATCTCCCCTGGCACAACTTGGGACTGTGTCCCCTTGTTCTGTTGCTGGTTGCCTGGCAGAAGAGACCAACCCTCACCTGGCTACAATCTCCCTCCAGGCAGTTGTAGACAGCAATGAGGTCCCCCCTGAGCCTCCTCTTCTCCAGGCTAAACAACCCCAGCTCCCTCAGCCTCTCCTCATAGGGTTTGTGTTCCAGGCCTTTCACCAGCTTTGTTGCCCTTCTCTGGACACATTCCAGCCTCTCAACATCTCTCTTGAATTGAAGGGCCCAGAACTGGATGTTTTGCTGGTCAACTAATGTTCTTAACAACACATTTTAATTAAAAAAATAAATCTGTCTTAATCACAATATTGTACTAAAATCCAATCAATGGTCATCTCTTTATCATCCAGATTTTACACAAGCTACAAAAAAAACATATGTAGAATAAATCTATCCAAGTTAAGGAGAACTCAGGAGAATAAATTTACACAAATAGCATCTTTTTTCTAACAAAAGGAATAAACTTCCCACAAAACATTTAAAAATTGGCTTCAGTCTCAGTATTTTTATTTAATTTATACATAATTTTTAAATGCTGGATGTCTTGGGAATCTAGCATGTAAGTGATGATAGATGGAACACTTTATGCTGTTACTTGAGGTGTGATCTCACATGTATCTCATAAAACTTTATATTTAAACATGACATTTCTTTCTGCTGCTGCACCTTGCACTGAACTGGTTTTAATGTATTAGTTTTACGCAGGTATAATTTGTTTACTTTCCACTCTGTTTAAAGGGCTTCCCCTGATACCTTGCACCCTTGTCTGGTTCAGTTTTGGATCAAGCAGACTATTCCCACAGTAGAGACCAAAATGTGAAAGAGCAGTTCTGTGGCCAGACCTCTTCAACAATAGTTTCAATTAAAACTTGAATGATCAACATTGCTGTTGGTCCTCATGAAATCTGCATAGCTCATTACTGAACATCATCCTTAAAGAGGTCACAAAGACAAGTCTCCAGTTCAATGTTCCCCAGAGTAATTCAGTACATACATTGTGCTGTGTTGTTTTCCTCTCCTTTCTTATTAAACATGACCTGGATATACAAGGCTGAGGAACAGGGGGCAGGGACAGACACAACACACATTTTTAATCATAGAATGGTTTAGGTTGGACAGGACCTCAAGGATCATCCAGCTCCAACCCCCTGCCATAGGCAGGGAACCCTCCCACTAGAGCAGGTTGCTCAAGGCCTCATCCAGCCTGGCTTTAAACACCTCCAGGGAGGAAGCATCCACAACCTCCCTGGGCAACCCGTTCCAGTGCCTTACCACCCTCACTGTAAAGAACTTCCTCCTAATATCCAGTGTAAATCTTCCCTCTTCCAGCTTAAACCCATTCCCCCTCGTCCTGACATTACTAGACCTTGTCAATAGTCCCTCCCCAGCCCTCTTGTAGGCTCCCTTCAGATACTGGAAAGCCACTCTAAGGTCTCCTTGAAGCCTTCTCTTCTCCAGGCTGAAGAGCCCCAACTCTCTCAGCCCGTCCTCATAGCAGAGCTGCTGCAGCCCTCTGACCATCTTCGTGGCTCTCCTCTGGACCCGCTCCAGCAGTTCCATGTCCTTCTTGTGTTGGGGGCTCCAGAACTGCACACAGTACTGCAGGTGGGGTCTGATGAGAGCAGAGTAAAGGGGGAGAATCACCTCCCTTGCCCTGCTGGCCACACTTCTCTTGATGCAGCCCAGCATACGGTCAGATATGAGGATATTAGATAATAATATAATCAGATAATATAAATTAGAGAATTATTAATATAGGTAGTAATAATTATCTAATATAAATATTAATGCTTATCTAATATAAATTAGATAATAATATCATCAGATATTAGGATATTAGATAATAATATAACCCTGTCACTAATATAATCAGATATTAGTGACAGGACTAGGGGGACTGGAGCAAAGCTGGAGATAGGTAGGTTCAGACTGGAAGTAAGGAGGAAGTTCTTCACCATGAGAGTGGTGAGAGCCTGGAACGGGTTGCCCAGGGAAGTGTTTGAACCCTCATCCCTGGAGGTGCTTAAGGCCAGGCTGGATGAGGCTCTGGCCAGGCTGATCTAGGGTAGGGTGTCCCTGGGCATGGCAGGGGGTTGGAACTAGATTATCCTTGTGGTCCCTTCCAACCCTGACTGATTCTATGGTTCTGTGAGATACTGATACTATCTATTTGGCTTCCTCATTCTGTATTTCGACTGAGGTAATTTTTGGAGAAGAAATGCATCAGTTGAAGGGAAGACACAGTGATCTGCCAGTTTCTTAAAGCTGTTCAGGATTGCAGAACCTTGAAATAAATCCTAATGATGCTTTAGCAAGCAAAAAGCCAGAGAGACATTCAAATGGGCATGATTTTCTTTCCCATGTCACAGCTGTTTGCCACATGACTGAACTCTGCAAGTCAAAGTGCATGTATTTTACATACATAGGCACGGGTTTAGTTCACTGATGAACAAAGAGATTGTTTTTCTTCTTTTTGTCTTTCTCTTTTAATAAATGGTAGTCTGTTTACCATGCTCAAACTTTAAAGAACAGAGATGCAGCCTCTCAATTTCAGAACTGTTATTAGTTCTTGAATCAATGTCAGTAATTCATAAAAGCTGCAACTCCATCTTTATTACCTGAGCTGTCATGGGAGAAGCATTACAAAAGCACTCACCACAGGCATACACTTGGGTCGCAAAACAATTCAGATGATTTTACTGATACTACTCGGAGGAGTAAGAGTTATAGGAGGTCTGCTAACCCTGCCTGTAAATCAAGACTACCATAACAACTCTATGTGTAAGAAACACAAAAATAAATTAAGTCATAAAAAATAATCTTTCAAAAACAGAACAAAAGTAGCTACTGGCCTTGCCTCATATCCTGCCAGCACAAAGAATTCCTGCTCACAAGAAAAACAGTCCACGTTGAAAGCAAGCAGAGAGGCCTATGGGAATTTGAAAAGTGTAAGCCTGTGATTTCTAAGCTTTCATAGACCGAAATGTGATCAGAGCTGCAGGAAAACACAGAAACCAGAAGGCTTGGCAATTTCAGTTTTAACCACAAGAACTCTGAAAGTACAGTTATGTGTTGCTGTGACTCTTGAAATTCTATCAGCACTTACAACATAAGCTTTTATAATGCTGTTAAATTAATATTTATTCCAAGCAAGGTACTTTTGAGAGAGATAATGTTTTCTCCAACATGCACAAAAATAATTCAGATAAGCATCTCTGAGAAAGAAAATAAGTAAAAAATACATTTGATGACTTTTTCACTTTCTTAACTGAAGGATAAAAATATCTTGATGGGTACATATGCAAAATAATTGTTTCATTGTCAGTTCTGGTACGACCAGCACTGACTTGAGGGGTGGACAGGGAGACAAGTGGCACAGGCAGAACTGTCCAAAGAATATCTTTAAGGAAATTCAACTCTGGTCCACATACAGAGTTGGACTGTTAATAAATCAGTTCAACTTTGCATGCTGACACACTAATGGCTTTGCCACTGACTTGTATATTTTAACATCTGTCAATAAATACACAGAAATAAGCCAAGCTGACAGAAGCAGTTTGAAACTAGGATAAATACTCAGCTGGGACACTAAATTTATTCAGATAAGTCAACTTCAAAACCTACTTTTTAAAGCAAACAAAAAGTAGCAAGTGCATATGCATAAATTCATGCCATTCATAAAGCTCTCAATGAGTCCAAGCTCCAAATATGCCAAAAATCCAGGTAGAGTGCTTTTACAAACATAGTGAGAAACAGGGTCTGGTTTTGTCTGAGAGTGCTTCAAGTGAATTTAAAAGGAAAAACAAAAGACAGATATGTGTTATCCTTGTTTCTCTAATTTGCTGTTAGAAGACGAAAGAAAGATAAATTTCAAGCTTATCTTGCAAAACCTTTGGCAAAGAACCATTCTTAAAATAGAGAGGGGTGGGGGGGAAGGAGAGGAAAAAATAAACAAACAAAAAAATCCCCAAAAAAACTCATCCACAAAAAAAACACAACCCAACAACTACGTAAAGAGATGACAACATTAAGCTGCTGCATCTCCTGAGTGCTGCTCTACTTTTCTGAATATAGCCCTTAGTCATCCACGTTATTAGTAAACAGTTATCGTGACTTTTACTCTTCCTTTTTGCCTCCTCTTACTAGCTGGCTTTAAAACAAACAAACAAACAAACAAAAAACCCCACACAAAACAGAATAAAAAAAAAGGCAAGCAAACAAAACAGATGAAGAAACAGACACAGGAAACCCTCATAAAACCAACAAACCCTCCCCACACTCATCAAGACAGGATGACATCAACTATTCAAATCTTCTTGCTTTATACCGGCCAGCAGTGTGCCCTGGTGGCCAAGAGAGCCAGTGGCATCCTGGCCTGCATCAGGAATGGTGTGGCCAGCAGGAGCAGGGAGGTCATTCTGTCCCTATACTCTGCACTGGTTAGACCACACCTCGAGTACTGTGTTCAGTTCTGGGCCCCCCAGTTTAGAAGGGACATTGAAATCCTTGAGCGTGTCCAGAGAAGGGCGACGAGGCTGGTGAGAGGCCTCGAGCACAGCCCTACGAGGAGAGGCTGAGGGAGCTGGGGTTGTTTAGCCTGGAGAAGAGGAGGCTCAGGGGAGACCTTATTGCTGTCTACAACTACCTGAGGGGTGGTTGTGGCCAGGGGGAAGTTCTTCACTGAGAGAGTCATTGGACACTGGAATGGGCTGCCCAGGGAGGTGGTGGAGTCGCCGTCCCTGGAGCTGTTCAAGGCAGGATGGGACGTGGCACTTGGTGCCATGGTCTAGCCTTGAGCTCTGTGGTGAAGGGTTGGACTTGATGATCTGTGAGGTCTCTTCCAACCCTGATGATACTATGATACAATCTATGAGTTTAAAGATCTGACTGGTGATATTGACCAAACCCAAAACCCAGGACTGAATGGCCAAGGGAGACTTCTAGTCATCTAAGTTAATGAAGAGGAAAAACTGTTTCACTATCAGTCACTTTTCACATTTGCAGAGGGTGTTCTATAATTATTCAAGCCTATGATAACCAATTTATATTATTAGATTAAATAATAGAAGAACAAAGGTGTTATCTGAAAGCTTGGAACAAATGTTTGCATCCTCTATATAATCTAAGAAAAAGGAAAAGAATTAAATAAAAGTTGAGACTTTCATAAATACTTTACTGTCTTAAATTTTGTCTTTCTCTAGCAATATTCTCGCCTCCAGTTATTGTTATACAATTAGACTGGAAACAGCTTAATATATAAATCAATATTTAATAAACTGCAATTATCTATCTTTGGTCTACTCTTGATGGAAAGAAACGAATTCACAGAGCAAATATTGCAGCAAAGTCTTCAAGGCCTACAGGTCATCATTTCTGTACAAGTCAGAACAGAATCTAAAAAGTTCCCTTTGATTAGTGCTCATACTCATAGAATCAGTCAGGGTTGGAAGGGACCACAAAGATCATCTAGTTCCAACCCCCCTGCCATGCCCAGGGACACCCTACCGTAGATCAGCCTGGCCACTTCCCCATCCAGGCTGGCCTCAAACACCCCCCTGGGCAACCCAGTCCAGGCTCTCACCACTCTCATGCTGAACAACTTCCGCCTCGCATCCAGACAAAAGAGTTTCACGATGACATGATGAAGTAACACTTTATCTGCTCATCATGGAGAGTTCATCAATCATTTCATTGAAGTATAGTCACACAGTGGCATACAACATGTTAAATATTTACTACCCAAAAGAATTAGCCAGTTCTAATCAAGTGGGTTTTTATTTTCTCTAAAGCAGGTAGGCAAAATCCTGTACAACTGACAGCATTAAAACAACTGCTGTTAAGGGAGAGGAAAACAATCTTGCACATTAATTACTTAAATCTGTAAAACGTTAGGCATGATTTGAGTTTTGGCTTCTGATATGTAGAAGCTACATTAGCTATCATTTCTTTACACACACATCTTCAGTAAATTAGACTAAGTCATAGTCATAAAGTCTACCAGGTTGGAAGAGACCTCCAAGATCATCCAGTCCAACCTAGCACCCAGCCCTGTCCAATCAGCTAGACCATGGCACTAAGTGCTTCATCCAGGCTTTTCTTCAACACCTCCAGGGACGGTGACTCTACCACCTCATTGGGCAGCATCTCCTCTAATAACCTCTCTGATAGCTCAACTTTTTCATGCTTGTTTTCTTTCTCTCTCTCTCTCATTATGTCAGCTTTTCCTTTGTCTGTGTCCTTCTCCCCCAGTAGTGGTTTAACAAAACAAACCATCCAAACTCAATAATTGATGGCCATGTTCAAGGGAAGGTGAATAGGCAGTGGTTTCTTTATCCACAATTTAAAACAGAACAAAGTAAAAATATATTTCTTAGAGCCACTATAACACAACCTTTGTAGACTAAACACTTGTCCTATTAATCTTGAATTTCAACATCTTCTGTAATGATTTTATTGAATTCCAAACCATCAAAAGGAATCAGAAATTGAATATGCCAACAACTATACCATGTTATAATGATTCAATTGTTCTAACCTCTCCCCCCCACCCCCATTATGTATTGACAAGAATTTTTAGAGCTGGATTTTTTCTTATATCTAGTTAAGAGTGCACATATTAGAACAGGATGTACTTAGAATTAAGCAACCCTATTTCAGATCAAAGGCTTTTAGAGCCATTTCTAGCCAGAGAATGACATTATATATACTATTGTCTCCACAGAGGATAAATCCATTTCTTGTTTGAAAAGGTTAGGCAATAAAGAGAGATTTATAAAACCAGTACAAATAATTGGTTTCCTTTTCCTTATCCTCTGTTGGCTTCGGTACATGTTGGATAACCTTAAACCTCCACTCAGTCTGGACCAAAATGTTTTTGCTAAGATTTGACATTACTGTTTCTGGATAACTGTTAATTAGGTTTGTATTGAATCTAAGCCACATTTTAGAGGGACGTATTGCTGTATATATTTTATCATACTGTCCTAAAATTCACAGTATGAAAAGCTTATTTTTCATAAAATCTTTTTTCCCTATTTCAGTCACCTGTGAAAAATAAGAATTACAAGAAATGTCTAGTTTATTAACACTGATATAAAGAATTGATTTGACAGAGAGTGAAGACAGCAAAAAAAAAAAACCAAGAAGGTAAACAGCAGTCTTAATTCCTGCTGGAATCCCTGGACAATCTGCAATATTGCAAATGCTATTTTCTTATTGTGCTAGTTTGAAGCTAGCTAGAATGTTTTGGTGAGAAAAACTAGATAATAGGCTGAGAAATTAAAACAATGGTGTCTGCTTCCCTCACAGTCTTGCTGAGATGTGTAAAGAAGAAAGGCAAAACAAAGATTAGGGCATTTTGCTTGGGCACTTCGTGCTGGGCGGTTCTCTTCTGCTTTGGCTGCTGAGAAGCTAGGGGCTGCTGGCAGAACTCCATCTTGCTTTCTAACCTCACCCTGCATCTGCTTTGCTGATTCACCTTTGCTTCTTAATCCTCTTGGCCAAACCTCCATTCTTCCTTAGGACTGGGGTAAGGTGGAGAGGGGTAGGGGGAAGGTTAGGGGGTGGTTGAGAGCCCCTCCTGGGGACTCAGGTTTCTGGGAGGGGAGTTGTGTCTGTATTACCTCTTTACCTTGTATATTTCTGTCTATATCTGTATATACTGTAACTATCTGCTTGTAAATTGTGCCAGCTGTAAATATAAGCTTCATTCAAATTTCCAGAGCCAGCTGAGTCTAGTCTGGGTGATTTCTAAAGTTGTGGGGGGTGGGGGATACCCAAGCCATCACAGTCACCCTTTGAAAAAAAAAACAACACTATCTAAAACACAAAAAAACTAATTGGTTAGCTAGAGGTAACCTCTCTGGAAAAAAAACAACAATGAAAATGAAAAAGCTTTTCGATAACTGTGGCAGTCATTGAGATAATTTCTTCATAACATTTGTAAATGTAAGGTTCCAAGATTTGATTGCATTTTGCACAGTGTCATTGATACTATCATCAATAGCTACAACTTAACTTTAAAAGCATGTCAGGGTTGCTGATTACTATCACTGACTACATTAAGTGAATAAAAATCACTGAAAATTACTTTTTCATATTTATGTAGAGATGAGACTTGCAATGTGATTCTACAAACCTTATGTCCTATTTATTCATAACAGAGGCAGAACAGTGTCAGCAAAGAACAAGATTTCTTTTCCTGTGTAATTAAAAAGGATGTCCCTCTGCAGTGGTCTGCCCCCCACACACACTTTGGAAATAACCCAGACTAGACTCAGCTGGTTCTGGAAATTTGAAAAAGGCTTATATTTACAGCTTAGCTCAATGTACAAGCAGATATTTACAGTAGATACAGTTATAGACAGAAATATACAAGGTAAAAGGTAATACAGAAACACAACAGCCCTCCCAGAAACCTGAGTCCCCAGGAGGGGCTCTCAACCACCTTTCCACCTTCTCCCACCCCTCTACCTTACCCCAGACGTTGTCTTGTGCCCCAAGGAAAAATGGAGGGTCAGCCAGGGGGGTTAGGAAGCAAGTGGATTAATCAGAGAGATGGAGGGTGAGGTTAGAGAGAAATGCAGCCCACAGCCCAGACAAAGAGGGACTCCCTTATCTATGTTTGGATTCTTGCTCTTATACCTCTCAGCAAGCCTATGGGTGAATTAGACATCACCATTGTTTCCCTTTCACAGCCTGTAATCTAGTTCTTCTCGCCAAAACATTCTAGCTAGCTTCAAACTAGCTCATCCTCTAAACTGTAAGTATAAAGGAGGGATTTCTCAGTGCCAGTTTTCATGCTCCAATTTAGCAAACTGATCCCATTAGGCAAAAGACTTGGATACATACTTAGTAGGAAGTTTCATATACTTAAAACTTCTGACCTTCAGAGTGGCATAAGAATGAGCTTCAGCATTTTGCAAAATTATGGTTTAAATAGTTGGCATTTCTTTGATAACAGCTTGCCACTTAATGCAAATTACTACAACACTTAATAGAAATCTTTAACACCTGGGCACCAGAAATTAGTGAATATTCACTGGGCAATAAATCAGGTCTAAGAGTTAGAATGTAACTTCTTTCCTAAAATGGAGAAAATGAATAGAACAAAAGAATATTTAATTTGCCTATAAATAAATGCAGCTTTAGAAGCTTTATTAGTGTCTATTGGAAAGAAACAATGAAGATTTAGCCAAAAGTAATGATGCAACACCACAGAAAGGCACAGAAGATACTAGAGATTGAGTCTCCTCTTATATTTCTCACTGTAATAGCTGGATAGCCAATTGCCTCCAAAACATATTTTTCATCATACATAGTCCCAAATATCACACACAAAAAAGAACATTTAAAGTTTTGTTAATATCTATTTCCCTGTAGTCTCTTTGGTCACAGCTTCATATTCTTTTCCAGCAAAAGTAATGAGTCAGATACTATTTGTCAGATGATGTTTTCACTTACCCTGCTTCCCAATGTAAACACTAAAATGAAAAAGCAAACAAACACATGCATTTCAAGAAGAATGGATACAGGCTCATTTATCATTAGGTGTATAGATACTCTACCAATTAAATACCAAACCTAGTCCTTAGCTAGCAGCAATAAAACCTACAGGTACAAACTCAAGAGTTTACAGACTTCTCACTGGAGGTCTCCAAGAACAGGTCTGGCAACTATCCAACAGTGATGACATAGGTACAACTGGACATGCTTTGGGGTAATGAGTTAGAGGTAGGTGGCTCCTGGGTTTTGCAGAAGCACAGAAAACCAAAATGACATTTTAAGTTTACCAGTTCTAAGTGAGATACATAATACAATGCAACAAGTTAACAACTGGTTAGCCACATAAAGAGAAATCTTTTTTTACAAGAAGTCAAGCACAGTTGGTATTAGGCTCAAAATTCTGGAAAAAAAAATAAAGTGGTATCTTCTAAATTATAAAACTCAGATAGGTTATGATGAGGTCTTGTAATGGCAGGACAAGGGGTAACGGGTTTAAAGAGGAAGTGGGAAGATTCTAACTAGATGTTAGGAAAGGGTTCTTTACAGTGAGGGTGGTGAGACACTGGCACAGGTTGCCCAGGAAGGTTGTGGCTGCTCCCTCCTTGGAGGTGTTCAAGGCCAGGTTGGATGAGGCCTTGAGCAGCCTGCTCTAGTGGGAGGTGTCCCTGCCTATGGCAGGGGGTTGGAGCTGGATGATCCTTGAGGTCCCTTCCAACCTAAACCATTCTATGATTCTAGTCTCAAGTGCAAGAACATCACTAGTGAAGAATTACTTAATCCAATGACCACAAGAAGCAACAACTATAATTAATAACTGAAAGGGGAAATAATGACCTAGAATAAAAAGCAAAACTACAGAAATCAAATCAAACAGAAGTAGGGTTTTTTTGGGCTGTTTTTTGGTTGTTGTTTTTGCTGCTGCTTTGGAAAGTTTTTGTTGTTGTTGTTGTTGTTGTTTCCTAAAAGAACTTCAGAAGATAATTTAAGAAGATAATATGCTTGTAGCTGACATAAAGCTACATACAGATCCCATGAGAGATTCATCATACTTTGTTATTTTTACAGAATATCTGCATTATTGTCACAGAACAAATGCAGCAGACACTTTGCTCTTTTCCAAAGAAAGTTTTGTTTTGTTTCTAAACACACATTTAGTAACTGGTCCAGAATGCTAATAATGGTTGAGGATGGAAGGGACCTCTTGATATTTTCTAGACCAACCTCTCTGCTTAAGCATGGTCAGCTAGATCAAATTGCTCAGAGGTCAGCTTACAGGCAGCCTTTGAATATCTCCACAGCTGGAGATTTCACAACTTCTCCAGGTAACCTGTTCCACCCTCAGAGTAAAAACGGAGCGGTTTGTGTTCAGATGGAATTTCACGTGGTTGAATTTGTGCCCATTGTTTCTTCTCCTGTGTCTGTGTTTGGCTCCCTCTTACGCATTCCTTTCCATCAGGTATCTACAGACATGACTAACATTTCCCTAAGCCTCCTCTGTTCCAGGCTAAACAGTCACAGTTCTCTCAGTCTTTCTTTATATGGCAGAGGCTCAGGTCCCTTGAGCATCGAATGGGTGCATTGCTGGGTTATGGTCAAGTTGCTGTCCAACAAGACTCCAAGTCTTTCTCTGCAGGACTGCTTCCCAGATCATCCGCACCCAGATGCAGGATTTTGCACTTCACATTGTTAAATTTCATGAAGTTTATCATTCCTCAGTTTAGTTGCCTCAAAGTAATATGAAAGGCCAAAACATGAGTGCACCAAAAAGATGAAACCTAGGCACAAGCTTCTGTTCACTACCAGTAGCTGAGAAAGTGCTTCAGGTACATCTGATCTTTATTGAACCTTTCCCATTTAACATTTATTACCGGCTAGTTGGACTTCTGGCCTGATCCAGTGTGGCCCTTTCACGTCACTAAGTTAGCATAAAAGGTGCATGCAGTAAAGGAGGAAAGGAAGGTTTTAAAAAAAGAGAAAAGAAAAAAAGACCAAAAAACCCCACAAGGGTTTCTCCTGACAAGAAATCATTTTGTATTCCTTTTCTTATAACCAATTATAGAATCAAGTAGGTTGGAAGAGACCTCCAAGATCATCCAGTCCAATCTAGCACCCAGCCCTGTCCAGTCATCTAGACCATGGCACCAAGTGCCTCATCCAGGCTTTTCTTTGACACCTCCAGGGACAGCAACTCCACCACCTCCCTGGGCAGACCATTCCAATGCCAATCACACTGTCAGGAACTTCCTCCTAACATCCAGCCTATACCTCCTCTGGCACAACTTAAGACTGTGTCCCCTTGTTCTGTTGCTGGTTGCCTGGGAGGAGAGACCAACCCCCACCTGGCTACAGCCTCCCTTCAGGTAGTTGTAGACAGCAATAAGGTCACCCCTGAGCCTCCTCTTCTCCAGGCTAAACACCCCCAGCTCCCTCAGCCTCTCCTCACAGGGTTTGTGTTCCAGGCCCCTCACCAGCTTCGTTGTCCTTCTCTGGACATGTTTCAGCGTCTTAACATCTCTCTTGACTTGAGGGGCCCAGAACTGGACACAGCACTCACGGTGCATTATCAACATACATTTGGTAAGAAATACTTCCAATCCCAGCTTCTTCTGAACTAATACAGCTTTCATGTATTTTTTAGTAGTAACATTTCAGCCTGATCTACAGCTTCCAATTACACCACCCTATTGTTCCTCAATATTAATCCCTATTAATCCTACTGTTAATCTGAATTATCAAAGCCTCTTCTTACCCATTCAGCTGAAAAATCTACAGGGCTCATATCCAGTGATAATGCAGTCTTGTTACAAACCACCTTCTTTGAAATAATATTAAGTTATGAAATCTGAACAAAAACCTCTGAAACTAACCACACGCAACACGGAATCTCCAGTTCATTACACATGGGACCTATTTCTGTTATTGGTTTGTACATCAAAAACTCCATTTGAATGAGATCACACAGCACAGTTTCTACCTTTATGTTTACTTTTCCTCAAATATAAATTGATTTAAATTGACCATTTCAAAATATATAACAAAAACCATCAAACTTCACAGAATCAGTCAGGGTTGGAGGAAACCACAAAGATCATCTAGTTCCAACCCCCCTGCCATGGGCAGGGACACCCTACCCTAGAGCAGGCTGGTCAGAGCTTCAGCCAGCCTGGTATTAAACACCTCCAGGCATGAGGCCTCAACTACCTCCCTGGGCAACCCATTCCAGGCTCTCACCACTCTCATGTTGAAGAATTTCCTCCTCGCATCCAGTCAGAATCTCCTCACTTCCAGCTTCGCTCCATTCCCCCTAGTCTTGTCACTAAGTCATAGCCTAAAAAGTCTCTCCCCAGCTTTTTTGTAAGCCCCCTATCAGATACTGGAAGGCCACAAGAAGGTCACCTGGGAGCCTCCTCTTCTCCAGACTGAACAGCCCCAACTCTTTCAGTCTGTCCTCATAGCAGAGGTGCTGCAGCCCTCTGAGCATCCTTGTGGCCCTTCTCTGGACATTCTCCAGCAACTCCACATCCCTTTTTTAAACTGGGCAGCTAAGAAGTATTTTGAGTGAAATTCCTAAGGAAAAAAAAACAAACAAATCCTCCCCTCAAAAAAAAAAACAAACACAAAACAAAACGAACAAACAAAAAAAAAAAATCAGAAACCAATAAACACAAAATCAAACAAAAATTAGTTTTATTTCTGTTTTAATCTCACTCCAATTATTCTGTTAATCACCCTATTCACAGAATTCTACTTAAAATGTTATTTTATTCTATTGTGTTTCCTTTCAGTTATTCTGCAGTGCTTATGTTGACTAATGTATGTCTGCAAATAACTGCCTGCAAAGCTGGCTGTCGCTCTCAGTACCTGCTGACCAGAAGGCACAGCCCAAAAGCTAATGAGCTGCTAAACATTGCTGGCATTGAAGAGAGATGCACTGTGAATTTGCCATTTTGCAAAACACCGTGCAGATAACTGATGATTCCTGTCAGGAGCTGTAGAGTGAAATCACGATTGACTCCAAGATAACAATTAAAATGGAATATATTAAGTAACTCGTTATGGATAAGAGAAGCATAAAGCTTGTCACTTGACTGTGGCTTCATTTCCCTGATGTGACACCTCGTGAAAGTCTTAATGATTTGTCAGATACCATAGATGAGTCCATGTACAAAACTTAGTTGGAATGGTCTATAGATTTGGAGACAAACCACAAATTTTATTTACTTTGGAATATGGATCTCTTTCATCAAGATGCCTAGACAGGGTAAAGGCTAAATGATTCAGAGGAAAACTATTACTGTACAGTCATTTTACTTGCATAAAATGAAAGATTTAATTCACAAAAGGACTTATTTTTCAAGAACTTTAATTCCACATTGGACTTCAGTGCCTTGGGTCTTACTTGCTATTTTACTGTAGAAATAGACCAAATGGCTCAGAATCAGATTCACATGCCAGGATTTTCGTAACTGCACTCCTGGACTCAGTTTATAAGTTCTGCTTATGGTTTCCTTTAAACATTAATGCTCTCTCATGATTCTAGACTATCCAGTCAAACTTTCAGGGCAGAATAATTTTGCTGAAATTAGTAAATGCTGGACAGGGAGCACACAAAATCTCATTCCTTTAGAGACTCCGGCACGTCTCAACACTGAATTAATGATCTTCTGGATTTAGGCAAGAAGATTCCTCTTTTAAAAGAGGTTGAGATTCTTACCAAATACAGCAGCATTTAGAAATGTACCTTCTTTATACCTAGGACTTCAGCAGTCAGATCTCTTGCCCATGTATCATCACATGGACCACCTCTTTAGCCATCTGCACTGTTCTAAAGTGAGTTCAGTGATAAGTTTGCTCTTATGGAATTATAAATGAATTATTATTAAAAATCCATTAAATCATAATTCATGACCAGCTAAAACGAAAAGTTTATATTTACTTAGCTCCATTTCACTGAATCTGCTTTAGCCACCTTTGAAGACTCCTCATTTCTAGCTTAAAATTACTTACTTTCAAACATCAGAATTCCTGTGACGCCCTGAACCAATGTGACTGTTGATCTTATTCCTTTGTGACTTACAAAGTAGATTTTGACCCACTGTGCTTTAACCAAACACATACCTGTGCATACTGACCAAGTATATGAATTCAAATGAGAAAAGAAGTGACTACGCTTTCTTACAGTAACACTTCCAGCACTTCTTGCCAAACAATCCTATAAACAATCTGTTGAAAGCCACACAATTTTCAGAATGTCAACCTGCAGATGTCAATATTTTCTTTTGATTATAACTTTTTATGTGTGGTGGTTTGGGTGTGTCCCCCCACACTTTAGAAATCACCCAGACTAGACTCAGCCAGCTCTGGAAATATGAACGAAGCTTATATTTACAGCTAGCACAATATACAAGCAGATATTTACAGTATATACAGTTGTATACAGAAATATACGAGGTAAAAAGTAATACAGAAACACAACAGCCCTCCCAGAAACCTGAGTCCCCAGGAAGGGCTCTCAACCACCCCCTCACCTTCCTCCTACCCCTCTCAACCTTACCCCAGTCCCAAGGAAGAAATGGAGGTTCGGCCAGGGGGATTAAGAAGCAAAGGTGAATCAGCCAAAAAGCAAATGGAGGGTGAGGTTAGAGAGTAAGATGGAGTTCAGCCAGCAGCCCCAGCTCCCCAGCAGGTGAAGAGCCGAGAGCAAAGCCCAGAGTGAAGTGCCAAGCAAAGTGACTTTTATCTATGTTTTGCTTTGCCTTTTTCACACATCTCAGCAAGACTATGAGTGAAGTAGACATCACCATTGCTTTCATTTCACAGCCTATGATCTAGTCCTTCTCACCAAAACATTCTAGCCAGGCTCAAACTAGCACATTATGCCAAGTGAATTCTGAGATGCAGTGAACTTCACACAATGAAAATAAAACTGCACTGGTCCAAGGGTGAGGCTTCTCGGGAAGGCCACTACTTTAAATGACAAATGGAAGTAACATAACATTGAAACCAGACACATTTTAGAAAAGAGGTAGAAAAAAGAGAATGCACAGAGCCACGCTCAGAAATACTCTTCTTACACTTCTCACACTAGAGCTGATAGGTCTTGAGGCATTAAGATTGTGGTTTAATTTATTTTTTAACTAGTTTGCTGTGATTCGTTAGATAAATTTCAAGCTTGACATTCTGCAACTAACAGAGCATACAGGACTGAATCTATGAATCACTGCCTTCATTGTACTCTCCCTTTTAAGGCCAAAACCCAGCTTCCAAGTGGCATTGAACATTATTAGCATCTAAGTGCATTGGCTCATGAAATATTGGACATTAAAATCAGTCAGAGTTTATCCTGGAAGCCTAGACAGAAAATGAGATGTTTCTAATAATACTTTTAGAAATTATAAAGGGAAAAAAAAATCATCATTGTAGTTGATCACAGATGAAAATACACACGGGATAGAACACTACAGGCATTTTTATGCTTAGGAAATACTTGCTGTATGTGTATCTGTGAACTGTAATCAGAGAGGGAGAAGGAAAGAAAAGAATTATACTACCAAACACTAACATTACTAAACATTAAAAGTCCAAGCATAAACCTGGTTTCTAAAAGCAACAACCATCTCTAACCAGTCTGCTCAGATAAATAGATTCCTTGTTAACCCCTACTGGAAAGAATGTCTGAACATTGGCCTTCCTCGAGTTTTGCAATCCCTGCATCCATCTCATCTCATCCTTTAGTAGATGTTCCTCTTTCTCCTTCTTCCTCCAGGACTGATGTTAGCTGATATCACTGAGAGGGTGTTGAAAGAGCACTTCTGTAATAATTGATAGAGCTTTCTTCCCACTCTTAACTCCCCAATGTTGTGTCCTGCAATAGTGCTGTTTCATGCAGTAGCTCAACATCACTGAAGCTTGTCTGGGACTTTAACCCCAACATCAGGTGTGACAGAATACCCTAACCACTGATTAATTTTATCAATTAACTGAACTCAGCCACATGCAAAGATGGGTGAGTTTGGCTCCTGCTTGTCAGGGCAGAGAAGCAGAAGACAGAGATCCTTGAAGAAGCAGCACCCACTGTCTATCACAGACTGCCAGTACCCAGCTCCCCAGCAATTTAAACTCTTAGTAAATATTTAAGAGGAAAAAAAAATCAACTGTGACACACTATGCATTCCTAATTACTGCTTGCAAGGGGAAAACAAACAGAACCAAACAAAACCAAAACAAAAACAAACCCCACACCAACCCATTATACTCATACAGGGAATCAAATGAGTTGTTTTCTGAAAGGAAAACTTCCACATGCATGAATATAAGCAATATGGCTAGAAGTAAACACAAGTGAAGTTATGAAGCAGTTTGATTCCTTTTTTAAACATCTTTTCAGATTCTTCTAAATTACATGTAAGGAGGTTGATTCTCAGCTGTTCCTTCAGTCTGGAACTTTAACAGACATATAAGTCAAAAGCCATATAAATGATAAATCCTCTGATTGTTATGTTCTGTCTTCTGATAAACATCATCACAGTAATGTATGTAGAGAGGTCAGTAAGACAAGAAACATTAGGATACCATGCTTATGGTCAGGCAGACTGATATTCCCCCCTTTGGACATGACACAGGAACAGATAAAAGGCTTAATATATACATGGTATTGTTCTAACAAGCAAGATATCAGCTGGTAGGTGAGAACATACAGAAAAGCACCACAGAAGCCCAAGGAAAATACCAGCTGTCTCTGCTCAGAGAAGACAGATTACCACCTGTCCAGTTATCTTCCAAACACAATACAAGGCACGTTGGTCATTTTAACAGGAATAACTGTACCCATATGCTGCTTAGTTTTGCACCAGACTCTGTCTACTTGTAAATATCCATGATGGATCACTGTAAAGAGCAACTTAGCCCAGTGCCGATGTTTAGTTAGGAGCTGAACTTCATGCTCACTTTAGCTCCCTGAAGCCTTAATCTACAGTATGCTATGTCAGCATCAGTACTTAACACAACAAAAACCAAACACATATGCACACAATTATACATGCACAAACATATTAAAATTTAGAAAGATTTCATGGACAAAATGTTTTAAGTCACAGTCTGGTAAAAGAGCAAGGTTTACGTACTGGTGCTACACGGTCATACTGTTGTAGCTTGGAAACACACAGAAAAACAATCCCCCTGCATTCTATACACCTCAAAAAACCCAACAAACCACAAATAAATCTGTTCTGGTAAATTTTACATGGTTAGCAGAAGGTGTCGTTTATGACACAAATGAGTGGCATTTTTAAGAAGACCAAATAACAGAAACTCAGCAACAAATTTCTGTTGGTTTGGACACTGATTCTTGCAAGTAATCTGAGTGGCTCTGAATAAGTAGTTTTATAATACAATCTGAACTTTATAATAAAATAGGCTCAAGAAGTGTAGCTCTGACACCTTCACAATCATAACTGTGCCAGAAATGAAGGCTAAATCTCAAATCCTCAGATCTTACAAGAGCTGCAAACCTTAACAGAATATTCTAGTTCTTCGCATTACTCCTTTTCTGCTATTTCTCTGTGCCAGAGACAAAAACAAAGAGGAGGAAAAAAAACAAGGCCCTTGAGAGTTGCTGGCATGGATTACAGCTGAATACAGCTGACTGCTGTCTGTTAGCCAGGTGTTAGTGACTAGAAGCTGCATTATTTGTGAGGAATACTAAGGGTGTCTGAATAGGAAGCAGGAATATATCACCTGAAATTTCAGAGATTCGGGGTGCTTTCCAGCCTTGCCCAATCCCTGCAAATACTTTGCCCTAGCAGCTCTTCAGATGTTTGTCTGATCAAATGATTGTAAAAAATGTTGAAATAATTATTTTGTATGAAGCTATTGCACCACAGCCTGAGCTGCTGGTTATTACAGGGCTTTGAGACAATGCACTGTGGTTTTGACCCAGAATCAAGCACTCAGAATCACAGAATCAGTCAGGGCTGGAAGGGACCACAATGATCAGCCAGTTCCAACCCCCCTGCCATGGACAGGGGCACCCTACTCTAGATCAGGCTGCCTTAAACACCTCCAGGGATGGGGCCTCAACCACCTCCCTGGGCAACCCATTCCAGGCTCTCACCACTCTCACGCTCAACCACTTCCCTCCTCACATCCAGCCTGAACCTACCCATCTCCAGCTTCGCTCCATTCCCCCTAGTCCTGTCACTCCCTGATAGCCTGAAAAGTCCCTCCCTGAGGGATTTGCTTATGCTTCTTTCAGTTTTAGAAAAAATTGGAAGACTCAGAGCCTTGAAAAGCCCACAATATAAGGAAGCATCACTGATCCCCTATGAAAGCTCTGCCCACTCACTTTTTACAACTATAGTATAATCAGGTGGGAAATTTGTGATAGCAGAGTGAAAATTTTGTATTGTATCCATCTCTACATTTCCTCATAATACACATTTTAGTTCCTTCTTTGTTTGCACTTAGTTTATATTATAAAGTTGCTGAACTAACAGAATGTAAGTAAAACAAATTCACTCCCACTTCCCTAAAACAAACAAACAAATTCACAGAACAATATGTTTTTCAACACTGACATATAGGGCTAAGAGGATGATTAGGGGACTGGAGGGCATGCCTGATGAGGAGAGGCTGAGGGACCTGGGGCTTTTTAGTCTGGAGAAGAGAAAACTGAAAGGGCATTTAACAAATGTTTACAAATATCGGAGGGCTGGCGCTAGGGGCAGGGGACAGGCTCTGCTCACTTGCTCCCTAGGATAGGATAAGGAGCAATGGGTGTAAGTTGCAGCACAGCGGTTCCACCTCAACACAAGGGGGAACTTCTTTACTGTAAGGGTCACAGAGCACTGGAACAGGCTCCCCAGAGAGGCTGTGGAGTCTCCTTCTCTGGAGCTATTCAAGGCCTGTCTGGATGCATTTCTCTCTGATCTGTGCTAGATAGTGTGGTCCCGCTCTGGCAGGGGGTTGGACTCGATCTCCTTGGGTCCCTTCCAACCCCTAACATCCTGTGATCCTCTGATATGATTTCATATTAGAAATTGCAGGCTAGAATACAGAAAATTAAAACATGATACAACATAGGTCAACATGCAAGAAATTCACAGTCTCTTGACAAACTGCCTTAAAATGTCTGGTCATTAACTTAGCTTCTACTTCATTGAAGCCAATAAAATTTATTTTATCCTTAGCTGAAGCAAGTAAAGGCTCTTCCTGTGCTGCCCTACATAGCAATAGATATTCACATGTTGTTTGTACTACAGCCTCAAAACTCTGATAAGGTACTTTAAAATAAATTATTTTGCCTTCTTAAGAGTTTCCCTACAAGGAAAAGTCACATTTCTCAGATTTTAAAATATTTTTACAAATAAGTTTTTCTATCTGAACTTCAGATACATTATTTGCTTAGAACAGAATCAACCAACCAGGTTGGAAGAAACCTCCAAGATCATCCAGGCCAACCTAGCAGCCAGCCCTATCCAGTCAACCAGACCATGGCACTAAGTGCCCCATCCAGGCTTTTCTTCAACACCCCCAGGGACGGTGACTCCACCACCTCCCTTGACAGCCCATTCCAATGGCAGATCACTCTCTTTGGCAACAACTTCCTCCTAACATCCAGGCTATACCTCCCCTTGGCACAACTTGGGACTGTGTCCCCTTGTTCTGTTGCTGGTTGCCTGGCAGAAGAGACCAACCCCACCTGGCTACAACCACCCTTCAGGTAGTTGTAGACAGCAATGAGGTCAGCCCTGAGCCTCCTTTTCTGCGGGCTAAACACCCCCAGCTCCCTCAGCCTCTCCTCATAGGGTTTGTGTTCCAGGCCTTCTGTCCCCAGGTATATGCAGATTTTTTTAACTTACCATATGTCTGCCCTGTGTGTATTCAATTGCAAACAAAAAGGATTGTATACAAGAGTTTACCATATAGCTATCAATACTCTGACCAACTGCTAAGCCAACTTCTAAGCCCTGGCACTGCGTCACCCTGCCTGTGCTCCTGACAGCTGTTCTAGAGCTAATACTTAAGTGTCAAAGATACAGCTCTGCTTCAACTTTAAAATGACAGCTTTTGCAGTTCCAACTAAGTCTAATCACAGCAGCCCATTAAATGATGTTTAGAATGCTTAATTGAATTCAGCAATCAGTCTTGGATTAGTATTAAAAAATTAACAAGCACCAAAAAAAAAAACCCACCAACCCAGCAATAGCAATAAACAAACAAAAAGCCCCCAAAACCCACACAGATTAAAAAGAGAGAAAAATTAAGGAATGCCATTCTTTTCTACATACCAGCATTTCATTCCAACAGCAAAAAAAAAAATCATCTGACCATTACTGATTATGTTATGTGTCAGATATAAGAGTTTATTGCCTGTAGAACAGTCTAGTATTTTACCTCAGGTCCTGCACCACAATGTGACTACACTAAACAGTAAATGTTGTAAACACAAATGTATTGTTAGCTACTACATTAAAAGTGATAAGTCTTTCTTAACGGAGCAAAGTATCTCTCTAGAATGTGGTCTTATAAATAAGTAATTTGTAGTTCATGCACTTTGAAATAATAAATCTTCTGTGCAGTCAAAATTTTATTGCTTCAATCTGGTTAGACCCTATTTCAAAAAAGTAAAGATAGTTTTGTAATCCAGGTCAGAAATAGCAGCTCCCACCAGATGTCACTACTGAAGGCTAAAACGTTGAGTGAAAATAAGGAACCTCAATAGGTAGAGTTTTAAAACTTCAGCTCATTATTAGAATAGGGTAGGGAAAAACCAAACAATTAGAGGCACAAATACTCTGTAGGAAGACAAAAGTCACAAATACACAACAGGCTCTGCAAAGAGGTAATTATGGTCTGGCAGCCATATACCATATGCCTGCACACACTCCCCTGACAACAAGGTGAAGATTACCACTTCCAGCCACTTATTCATGCGTCTTTACCAAAAGCTATCCTTTCTGATAAAAGACCTGTTTATATATGTTAGTCTAAATCTAGATTAAGTAACAGCTAGCATGTAGCCTTTCCCTAACTTTGTGAAAATATTTCTATACAGTTTAAACAGCATAATTTGATTCACACTTTCTCAAAACAGATTGCTTTGACAGTGGCTACACATGAAGTTATGCTGCATTTGAGCGGATCTGTAGTGAGAGTGTTGGAGGATGGATGCAAACAGCTGGGACCAAAACCTCTCAGCTTGGCTTAACTGTAGCTAGAAGAGCACATCTGACCCAATTCGACAGAAAAGCAGTTAGTGTCACACCTAAACTCCCCACCTCTGTCAGGGAAAGGGTTGAGGTCCCCACTTTCTGAGCCACATAGTAACATGAGCGATTGTCTGACCAGGGTAACAGTGTCTAGTTGTCTAGTACTTCAGCAGCTGCAATCTGTTCAAGTCAACCCCACAGTACTGGAATTTCTCTCCCCGTGCACTCAAAATAGCCTGTGCTTGCTGCTCTTCTGCATTTCCAAATGTAAGAAATGTCTTTTTTTCAGAAGACTTAGGAAGAAAGGGTAATCATCTGAAAAGGAACAGTCCTTTCCTGCTGTGGGTTGTGGCTTGTTTGTTTTGGGGTTTTGTTTTATTTAATTGCCTATTACATTATGCAACTATGATAAAGATTACACCAGGTTTGAGTTACTATGGTGTTATGACTGCAGTCTGCAACTCAGACTAGCAGTAGGCTACAAGTAGCAGCTTACTGGAAGGCTCATGAACAGACATCCAGTCTTTATACAAAGCCTGATAATTCCTCAATTAATGTCTTCCAACTTTAAAGCCTGCAATTGTGTAATCAAGCAAGGCCATCTTCCACATGAGACCATACTTCCCTTCCAAGAAGACTAGGCATCTACAAAACACTGAATAAGTTAGGTCTTGATGTTTTGGAGTTCTTTCATTCTCCATATTGTATTCTCTAAAACTCACCTTTACCTAAAATAAAATGGGAAATTAATGATTACAATTTCAGAGAAAAGATTATTTAAAACATGAATAACATTCCTCCTGTTTCTTAAATTGAAATCTCTGCTCCAACACAAAGCCCAGTGCCACAGCATCTTGAAGAAATTAATTATAGATCCAACTAGGCTGAAAGAGAACCCCAAGATCATCCAGTCCAACCTATAGTTGACTGGATAGGGGTAGGTGCTAGGTTGGACTGGATGATCTTGGAGGTCTCTTCCAACCTGGTTGATTCTATTCTATTCTATCACCCAGCCCTATCCAATCAACTAGGGGATCTTTCAAGGTTAGGACTCGAAGACTGAGTATCAGCCTAATTTCTCTTATAAGAATCATTGTTTATTTTATAGTTATATTTCAGAGCCTCCACAACATGCAAATCAAGGCAACTAACACAATGCTTCCCTTCGTAGTCCAAGATAATGTTTCATTTACCTTCCAAATTGCAAGCATTCAGATTACAAGAAACTAAAACCTTGCTAAAACCTCATGACGTTTAACAAGGCCAAGTGTAAGGTCCTGCACCTGGGTCGGTGCAATCCCAGGCACAGATACAGGCTGGGTGGTGAATGGCTGAGAGCAGCCCTGAGGAAAAGGACCTGGGGGTCTGGGTCGACGAGAAGCTCAACATGAGCCGGCAGTGTGCACATGCAGCCCAGACAGCAACCCTGTGCTGGGCTGCATCAAGAGAAGTGTGGCCAGCAGGGCAAGGGAGGGGATTCTCCCCCTTTACTCTGCTCTCCTCAGACCCCACCTGGAGTACTGTGTGCAGTTCTGGAGCCCCCAACACAAGAAGGACATGGAACTGCTGGAGCGGGTCCAGAGGAGAGCCACGAAGATGCTCAGAGGGCTGCAGCAGCTCTGCTATGAGGACAGGCTGAGAGAGTTGGGGCTCTGCAGCCTGGAGAAGAGAAGGCTTCGAGGAGACCTTAGAGTGGCTTTCCAGTATCTGAAGGGAGCCTACAGGAAGGCTGGGGAGGGACTATTGACAAGGTCTAGTAATGTCAGGACGAGGGGGAATGGGTTTAAGCTGGAAGAGGGGAGATTTAGACTGGATGTTAGGAGGAAGTTCTTTACAGTGAGGGTGGTGAGACACTGGCACAGGTTGCCCAGGGAGGTTGTGGATGCTTCCTCCCTGGAGGTGTTTAAGGCCAGGCTGGATGAGGCCTTGAGCAGCCTGCTCTAGTGGGAGGTGTCCCTGCCTGTGGCAGGGGGTTGGAGCTGGATGATCCTTGAGGTCCCTTCCAACCTAAACCATTCTATGATTCTATGATTCTAAAATGTACCATTTCTAGAAATTTGCTATATCAACACTCTGCTGGGTTATAACTCAAGCCTAAGTTTTTCAGCGCTTTAATTTAAAGGACAATCATAACATTTGCAAGCAGGGGAGTTTCTTTTTCGTGAGCATATGCAACCAAATAACATTTTAGTGTTGAGGGTTTATTGTAGTTATCCTTTAAAGAAAACATCAAAAGGAAGCTTGAGTATTCCCTGTAGAAAAATAGTGCATTTCTCTATTTTTAACCAGCTTTTTGCACATTAATCAGACCTGCTGTACATTTGCTGACAAATTGTTTGCATTAATTGTTACAATCTGCTCACTGAGTATTTCCAAATCAAATCCTCTTGCTACTTCAGGCTCATTTTTGGGTAGATACTTCATAGTTACTAGAAGTACAACTTTTGATCTAACAGGGAGCATTAAACAATAAGTGACAGAGGGAAACACCCAAAAGGCAAATCTTTATTTGCAACAAGCACAGCAAAAGTTGTGTTGAGCTTTTCTAGTCACGTAGGCTTCAGCATAGGTCTTACAAAACAGAACCCACTTCACTCTGTAAACTAAAATGTTTTTCTATCTTCTAGTTTTGATACCAATTCCAGTGCAGAAATCACAGCAAATCGCTTTAAAAAACAAAACCAGCAAACAACCAAACCCACAAACCACCAAAACAAACACCCAAACAAAAAAATCCCATGCACAACAAACCAACCCAAGTGATATACAATTCAATGACAGATATAAAATCCCATGCACAACAAACCAACCCAAGTGATATACAATTCAATGACAGATATATTTATTATTATTCTTTAATTCTGAAACTTAGTTCTCATTTCTATCATTTTTTGAAGAGATACAATTGAATGACAGATGTATTTATTATTATTTAATTCTGGAACTTTGTTCTTATTTCTATCAATTTTTGAAGGTATTTCACTTGCAGGGAAATCTGAAAATATTTTTCTTTAAAGCTGACAATAAGCAACATTTTGGTGATGACTGGCAAAGCTCAGTGAAACTGCCCTAGCAGAATGACTAACCTGCCATAAATACTTGTCAACAAAGACTCAGCTGGCACTTCTTCCTCAAAGTAGTCAATAAAGCACTGCTTTTGTTATACAGAACTGCTACAGAAAGATATTTCTATAGGATCACAGATTTCTTTAGATACATATTCTACTGAGGCCAGTGTAGAAAAGCCATACTATTCAGAGCTACAAAGTGCATTAGTTTCAAGTTCAGAATACAGTCTGGCATCTTGGCCTTCAGTACTCTCTGATGAAAGTCCTTTAAAAACCTGCCTTTTTCTTTTAGGCCAGTTCCATCCCTACAGTGCTGTCTTTTATAAAATGTGAAGACATAATGCAGACAGTTCTGAAAACTAAAAGCCAGTTGTGCTATTTTTTCAAGTGAGTAATAATATATCCCAGTATATATTTGATATTACATTAACAAAAAACCAAACAAACCACAACTAATTAATTTGTAATTTTTAAGACAGAAAGGACAAATTTAATCTACCTTATGGCATTATCTGCTTCACAGAAAAATCTTACAAGATGTCTAATGTTTTATATACCATAATTTCTGCTATACATTTCTATGTGCAAGTTTATAACATGCTAAATGTTGGGGTAGTACATATGTATAAAATTCTTCCTCAAAGATGGAAAATCAATAATTTATATGTGTTATAGGTAGTCTAAATACTAGGGATATGGAGTTATTTAAAGAAATTCATATCAGTACCAGTAGCTTACAATACAAAAAAAACAGGCCAGCACTGACCACTGACTAGGAAGAAGTTCTTTACAGTGAGGGTGGTAAGACACTGGAACGGGTTGCCCAGGGAGGTTGTGGATGCTTCATCCCTGGAGGCATTTTAAGCCAGGCTGGATGAGGCCTTGAGCAACCTGCTCTAGTGGGAGATGTCCCTGCCTATGGCAGGGGGTTGGAGCTGGTTGATCCTTGAGGTCCCTTCCAACCTAAACCATTACTATGATTCTACAACTAAAAACTAGCACATTTTTACTAACCATCTGAAATGAAAAATATCTGTTGAGAAATGGTTAAAGGATAGGGGACATGGGTCCCTGGAAGCTTTGTACAATCCAGTCCTTGATGTGAGGTCTGAGTGTGTTGAAATGCAGTAAGCCGTAGTGGTGTATGTGATGAAGCTCAAAGGCATCTGTCCTCCGAGTATAACAGCCTGATGCTCGTAATAAACTTTGAACTGTCCTGCAGAGAACTCATACTGAGTCTTCTCTTGACTTTCCCAAATCCCACCTCCGCAAATATCTCCATTACTTGGCTTGCTAAATGCTGAGTGATGCCATCAAAAATTATACTGCAACTCAGAAAAGTCAAGCAAACAAGCTAAGTAATCAAACAATGCACTTACAACAAGTGTATCTACTGCTTAAGGGAGTCGTCAACATGTGACATAATGAAGACGGTTACAGCCCACTCAGAGCAACAAACAGCCCATAGATCTGACACAACACAGCCTCTGTAATTAACATTCTCTTAATGACATATCACCAAGAGACTGCATAGAAATCAGTTTTGCCCTCAACTATTGCCTTTTTGTTATTAATCTTGAACCAGAAGCCAGATACTTTGACCAGCAAGATTCCTTGCCAACATAAAATTTTCATCAACTTAAATGATTAAGTGGAAGTCAAAGGAAATTCTTCAGATTACATTACCTCCAGAATCTTTCTGTGCATTACAAACAATACATAGAGAGGATTTGGCCATTGCTCCCCTAATGAAGTTCAGGTGCCTACAATTATACCATAAAGCTGATCTTTACCACCATATAGAGATGCAGGCATTGGTTATATATATAGCTAAAGAGAGAATAAGATGTTTTCCTGATAAACAGAAAATTAAGTATTTACAAATTATATACAGTTTCTAGAAGAGAACAGAGGCCTGAGAAAAAAAGATGTCCCAGTCACTGGACATCATAGATTCACAGAATGAGTTGGGCTGGAAGAGAACTTCAAGTTCATCTTGCACCAACTGGCCTCACGTTATGGTCAGGGACACATTCTACTAGACCATGGTGCTCAAGACCTCATCTGGCTTGACCTTGAACACATCCAGGAAGAGGGCATCCATGACCTCTCTGCACAATCTGTTCCAGAGTCTCACCACCTTCATTGTAAAGAATTTCTTCTTAATATCTAGTCTAAATCTCCCCTCCTCAAGCATATCACCATTCCTTCTCACCCTATCACTACAAGCCCTTGTAAAAAGTTCCTTCCCAGCTTTCTTGTAGATCTCTTTCAGGTACTAGAAGGCCAAGGCTATAAGGTCTTCCTGGAGCCTTTTTTCCTCCAGGCTGAACAGCCCCAACTCTCTCAGCTTCTACTCACAGAGGAGGTGCTCCAGTCCACTGATCACCTCTGTGGCCCTCCTCTGGACTCACTCCAGCAGTTTTATGTCCCTCTGTGCTAGTTTGAGCCTAGCTGGGATATTTTAGTGAGAAGAATTAGATTATAGGCTGTGAAAACAATGGTGATGTCTACTTCACTCACATGCTTGCTGAGATGTATAAAAACAAGAACACAAACATAGATAAGGGAGTTGCTCTCTGGCTCTGGCTGCCTGCACTTCTCTCCCATACCTTCTATCTAACTAATCCATCTGCTTCCTAACCCCCTTGGCTGATTCTCCAAACTCACCATGAACCTAAGGCAAAGTCTGGGATAAGGTTGAGGGGTGGAAAGGTGGTTGGAGCCTCTTATGAGGACTCTGATTTCTGGGAAGGCTGTTGTGCTTCTGTATTTTTAACTTGTGTATTTCTGTCTATAGCTGTATATATTGTAAATATCTGCTTGTATATTGTACTAAGCTGTAAATAAAAAGCTTCATTCTAATTTCCAGATCAGCTGAGTCTAGTCTGGGTGATTTTCACAGGAGGAGGGGGGCAGGGGTAACCATCACACTCTCTTTTGGTGGAGGCACCAGTTAATAATAGTAGTCCAGGAGGGGGTCTCACAAGAACAGAGTAGAGGGGCTGCAGATCACAATTCTTTTGATGCATCCCAGGATGCAATTGGCCTTCTGGGCTGTAAGTGCACATTGCTGGCTTATATTAAGTTTTTCATCAACTCACACCTCTCAAGGTCTTCTCTTCAAGACTGTTCTCAAGCCACTCCTCCCCCAGCCTACATTTGTATATTGAATAATTATTTTTGAAATTCTAATAAAAAAATTCCTTTGCAAACAAAATCTCTTCAAATTTCACAAGAATAAAAGTTTTAATTAAAAAAAAGTTTTAATTATAGACTGCATTGCTGAGATTTTCACGGGTTAGAAGTATTATTTTACATCATCAGTAATCCTTACCATAGAACAAAGGTCCAAGAGAAATATTAACACTCTTTTAGAGTCTCTTACTGTGAATTAGTTCACAATTATTGTGACTACTATTTTTGTAAACAAAATGCCACAGCAGAAGGCATTTTTGCATTTTAACCATTTGAACAATCATCACTAAATTGCATGTTTAGTGATGTTTATTACCTTATCAAATTATCCTACCTCATATTTTACTGCTGTCAGAACAAAACAATTACCTTCCCATCACCATAAAGCTTACTTCTCACAACCGTAACAAAATGCAACATCTGCCAGTATCATCTCTATTTCTATCCCTTAAAAGTGAGAGGAATCTCAGATGGTATTTTCCAGTGTGTTTTAGATAAATTCCTCTTTCATAAAGAGTACTTCTTTGCCTTTAATTAGCCCTGGCATTGCACTAGCCCCTTCTTAATTTCTGCTTTAAAAGCTCCCTCATTTCCAAGCACAGTTTGAACTTCAAGATGATGAAATCTGTACCATTTTCCAATTAGTGCCTGAAAAAAAATGTAGCTGCAAAGCCTGCCATAACTTTTGATAGTGGCCATATTACTTGCTCTACAGATCATAAAATAAATCTAAGATACAAAAATAAAATGTATGCAGTAATTCAAAATACATTTTCTATTTTAAAAGGTAGAGTTGCTTGGTTTATTAGATCACTAGAACTTCAAACAAGATGTCCAAGTAAATCTGTGCAGAATTTTCAAGTGAGGTATGTATGAAAACTACATAATACACACATACCTATATTATATCATCTCATATATATATATATACATATAGTATATTTAATTAAACATTTAGAAAACAAAATGCTAGCATACATTTTATTTACAAGATCAACATAAGAAGTTTAGGGTACAGTTATCTAAAGTTAAAATGATATTACTTAAAATAACTGAATTTATATGAACAGTGATGTGTCTTACTGTTCCAGTTAGCTGATGTTTCCCTTTCAGTTAAAAAACAAAGGCAATGTCACTTGTTCCAGACTTTGATAGTCCACCACACTTACATTAAGATCTACCTGTGATTATTAATTCCCACTCTGCATACATATTTAAGGTATAATTTCTGCTCATCAACCAGAAGGCTCTCCAATACATCTTTAACAGGCACAATCAGATACAGACAAACATCAGGACTTAAGACACATTATGTCATATGTCTCAACAAATCATCTTAGTCAAACTAATACCCTTCAAGGAAAGTAATTTTTACGTAGAATCATAGAATCAGTCAGGGTTGGAAGGGACCATAAGGATCATCTAGTTCCAACCCCCCCTGACATGGGCAGGGACACCCTACCCTAGAGCAGGCTGGCCACAACCCCATCCAGCCTGGCCTTAAACACCTCCAGGGATGAGGCCTCAACCACCTCCCTGGGCAACCCATTCCAGGTGCTCATCACCCTCATGCTGAACAAGTTCCTCCTCACATCCAGTCTGAACCTACCCATCTCCAGCTGTGCTCCATTCCCCCTAGTCTTGTCACTCCCTGATATCCTGAAAAGTCCTTCCCCAGCTTTTTTGTAGGCCCCCTTCAGATACTGAAAGGCCATAGTAATATTTCTTCAGATCAACTACAGAAAAATACAAACTCTCCATTTATTAAGGTCAGGAACAAGAAGATCATTCCTCCTAATTTGCCTTCCTGTGCTTCAGATCTCAGCCACAAACACAACGCTGAACTGATGAGCAACACCAATAGGAACAATCCTCCAACCTCTTTCAGAAAGGAAGAAGTTACTAAATTCCAAGAAAGGCCACCAACATTGTTATTTAAAAACACATATAAATCTTTGGACATAACAGATGGGACAAAATTTTACATCATTCAGAAAGATCCATTAACAACTTTTCAGTTTGTTATGGCTAATGACCCTATTTCCAGTCCAGTACCACAGCTGCCTTTCAGAGTTCTACCCCAAGCCCTCCTGTGGCAGTACGTGCTCAAGTCCAAGCATAAGTCTCCAGGGCTGCAGGGCTGCCAAAGTCCCATTTCCACACACCAAAAAGTATGAAAGCCTCAGATCCAGAAATCAAAAACTGGCTCATTAAGGACTGAAACTGCAGGTACAACAGATAGCATTATTAGATAACAGAGACAGTTTTAAGAGTCCCCAGAAACAGGGGATGAAGAGAAGAAAGGGAGGAGGCATGGAGCCCTGAGGGTCTGGCACCCTGTGCCACTGGGCAAAGCGCTTTATTTTCTCACACGAGTCCAGCTGGCAGATCTATTGCAGTTGAGTGCCCACAGGCAGAAATGGCTGAGGAATAAAAAAATAACTTCTTTTCTGTGTACTGTGCATGCATCAAGATGCTTTTAAATGAAATCTGCTGAGCTAGTCTAGTGCATAACCACCACTTTTGACTGTTTCCTGCTCTTTTGGTGGTCTATGGATTCACAGGATGCAATCAAGATGAATTACAGGCAGAGACAGCAAACGAACAGCTAATGTCTTCAGATGCAGACCACAGATCACTTCAAACTTTCTACTCCCCTATTTAAGCATAAAGATACTGCACAGAGCCTTGTCCAGTCTTGCAGTATCAGCTCACCTCAGTGCATGAATGTTTCAAGCTCATGTTAAATAAAACAAACACTAACGAAAACACAAGACAAAACCCCTAAAAACACACATCTCCTCGTTTTAGTAAAAAGTTACTTAAGGACTCTACTTTTCTCAAAGGGAGAACAATGTATTAGAAGTTGCTACTGTCTTCTGACAAGATTTGTTTCTGAAGTTTCTGCTGGGAATTCTCTTCTGCCCCTTCTCTTGGATTCCCTAATTTGTGTACTATATGAACAACCCTGTTACTTGGGAAGCCGAAACAGTCTGAACAGCAGATCACACATTCTTATCCTGTAACTTCCCTTACTGTGTTCTAAATTGGAGAATAAATTAGAGTAATGGAATAAAGCCTAGTGCTATTAAAGTTCCCAGAGCAGTATGAAAGCCAAAGTACACCAGAATTAGCAATGTTTTACTTATTGTGTAGGTTTAGACTTTATTTAATGTCTTTCTTAGCCAGACATTGTAACATATATATACCCATGTATAGAATCAACAAGGCTGGAAGAGACCTCCAAGATCATCCAGTCAAACCTATCACCCAGCCCTAGCCAAACAACTAGACCATGGCACTAAGTGCCTCAGCCAGGCTTTTCTTGAACACCTCCAGGGATGGTGACTCCACCCCCTCCCTGGGCAGCCCATTCCAATGCCAATCACTCTCTCTGCCAAGAACTTCCTCCTAACATCCAGCCTATACTTCCCCCAGCACAACTTGAAACTGTGTCCCCTTGTTCTGTTGCTGGTTGCCTGGGAGAAGAGAACAACCCCCACCTGGCTACAGCCTCCCTTCAGGTAGTTGTAGACAGCAATGAGGTCACCCTTGAGCCTCCTCTTCTCCAGGCTAAACACCTGTAGCTCCCTCAGCCTCTCCTCATAGGGCTTGTGCTCCAGTCCCCTCTTAGAGGCAGAACTCACACATCTTCTTTCAAGCAAATATATTAATTGGAACTTCCATATAGTTTGAGTTGACATGAAACCTCAACTTACCTATTAACATTTGTTTTAAAAGAAGTGAAGTAAATTGAGAAGTGAGACATGTACCAAGCTTTTCATATATGGAATAATCTCTGCAACTGTTTTCTGAGCCCATTTCAACTTTCTAATGTCTCATTTGTGCGTGGACTCGGAGTTCCAATAACGGCCTCTTCAAAGTATTTCTCATCTGTACTTCATCCCTCTACTTATACTTACTTAACTATAAATTTGGAAAAAAAAAAAATGTTGGACCTTCTAATGGGATTCCAGGTCCTTTTCAGCATCAGTGCCTTAAAGATTCTCATCCCATAACGCTAAAGTAGAGTCTCCTTCTCTGGAGACTTTCGAGACCTGTCTGGATGTGTTCCTGTGTGATCTGTGTTAGATAGCATTGTCCTGCTCGGGCAGGGGGGCTGGACTCGATGATCTCTTTGGCTCCTTTCCAACCCTTTTGTTCTTGTGATCCTATGAACACACCATTTGGGTTTAAATGCATGATGTGGCACTTGAACACAAGCATACACAGTTTTGTGTGTGCATTTAGAGGAAATAGACACTGCTTGATTCTTTCTATAAATTAGACAGATAATTAAAACAATTTTCACCATTAGTTTAGTCCTCAATGGACAAGTTCTCCTCAGGCTCATCTAACAGTCTGAAGGCTGGTTTAAATCAAGCTTCTTTTTTTTTTTTTTTTGTCACAATTGAAGTCAGACAAAGATTAAATTTACTTTTCTTCTTTCCAGTAACAAAATATTTAAATGATGACAGCATACTGAAGGAGCAAAACCAGGGACTGCAACTCCTAATTACTGCTCCCATTTTCTACCCTCTTAACTTTGAAGTTCTGCATCTATTCTATGACATAGAGCAGAAATATGCATGAGTTGCGATTCTTCCTCTCTAAGAGGGAAAAGTAATTGACAGCCTGAAGGCTGAATCAAACTCTACAAGATCGTTTTACTTGGCTCCCACGATGGCCTAAAGCAAGACTGCACATCATGCACTGTGCTAAACAATTTGCTGGGCTCACAACAGAACAGGAAAGAAAGAAAGAAAAAGGAGTGAGAAGCAAGGAGTGGGAGGAACAAAGGAGTGTGGGTGATGGCCGACAGGCTGAAAATGGAAGCGTATCCATACCAGCACTTTTCCACCTTCCTGAGTTGCCTAGATGGAGAACTGCAAGCACAGAACAGAGCTGGATCCTTCACAGGGTCTGCCACAAACTAGGCTACAGCAGACAAGTGATAATTTCCTGTTGCAGTATGACAACCACAGCAGGCTTTCAAGCTCCTGTGCCTTTTGCAACAGGGCTTGTAAGATACAGCTTTGCTCTATCTACTATTAGGACAGATTGAGAGTTGAACCAGTGCCCCAATAACTCCTACAGAGAAGAGGAAGGCAGCATCATTCCTGCACGGGATCTACAATCTTTCCAAAGGGAGGTTGCAATGTTGTATAGAAAAAAAGGAGGTCTGGATGTTCCTGGTCCAAGCACAAAGTCCTCTTTTCCACATCCAATATGTATTAAGAATAAAAAAACCCAAACAAACAAAAAAAAAGCCCAAAACTGAATTTGAGTTTCCAAGAGGGAAAATTAGAAGCAGTGACACCCATCTGTTTCTGCAGTAGTCCTGAGTCCAGCAGGGACACACTAAACTGAAATAACAACAAACAAGAGTCACTGTACCAGACTCTCCATCTTATTCCATAGCACATGTATATTACTAGGATTTCTCTTTTGTGGTCTTCTCTCTCTGCACAACAAGAGTGTTAAATAAACAGTCATCATGATATATTCATGTGATCCATGAACAGCTGGCAGTGGGGAGAAAAAAAAAACACCCATGAGAGAAAAAAAGGTAGCCCATAACCACCATAACCATACAGGAATAAATCCATAGAAGGAAAACTGAAAATTACAAGTTATAGAATTCAATTTATATTTCAGCACCACCCAAACCAGATAATTTTTGGAACATTTCAAAGGACTTCCCAAATTACTTGCAATTAGTGCTAAAAATAGCTGCAAAACAGGTCAAATAGTCCTTAAAGCAAAATGAAGAGCAGTCTTGCAAGGAACAAACATAACAGTAAGCAAGTTCTCAGTCTCTCCACAGCTGACAGATATTTTTGTGACTCTGAGAATAAGATTTAATTTCTTCCTATATTGGTTTTTCTGCCTGAAGAACAATACCATTGAGATGACCTTCCTTCCAAACTACAGGCACATTCGACTGTTTATAAAATGCTTTTTAAAACCTGATCTTAAACACTTAAATGTAAACAGAGCGGAGACTCTTGAGGGTACCCTTGCAAAAAGAAGTATCATAAAGCAACAGGAATTGCAGTGTGTGCACTGATTCTCTTTGTTCATTGAAATGGTGAGCTTTTTTTGTTTTAAAAACCTAATTACTTCAGTTAGCACATCAAAATGAAGTAATTTGTAATGCAGAGCACTGTACTTTTTATTAACTTTATAGAACCAGTTCAGCCCATTAATAGTGAAAAAGTTACATAGTGAGAAACATGTTTTTTTGTTGCATTTCATTATCTATTTGCATGATGGCAGTTTGGACTGTTTCATTGTCCACTTCAATAACTCTTAAGTCTAGTACATCTTACTTGGGAAGGAAATTTTGCTACATATCAAAGTATCTAACTAAAAATTCTTAATGATGCTTATTTATGAGAGGTCAGAGCTTTATATATTTTAATTTCTATCTATTCAGAATGTGGTACATGGGTAAGTTTTCATACATGTAAGGAAATTAAACCAGCTAACAAATAAAAACCATCATTATTAGAAAGTGTAGTGCAGAAGAAGACACAGTTTTATAAACTATCTTAGTAAAGCTACATTATCAGTGGAGCTTTTCCTGTTTTAAAACCTCACCACAGACTACACCAAAGAACTAATTCCACTAATAAAACTGGAGCCAAACAAATTACCTTCAGATAAAGATGTCTACGAGAGAGCCTTGCTAGTGTCTGATGAAAAATTTAAGAGCAGTATGGTATGCAAGGAATTTGCTTAATTATTGCCATCTTACTCTTGTGGCATCTTCAGTCTGTCTATTTTGTATAAAATGTAAAATAAACCTAAAATATTCCCCTTTTTTTGGACACCATTGACAAACCTTAGTGGGTTTTCACTAAATTGCCTATCTGTAGTGCAACTCCTGGGTAAGATTAAGGCATTGAGCTGAACACCAGACTTTTAACACTAACAGTTTCTGTCAGGAAAGCATTTACTAATAGAAATTGAGGAATAAAAGCAACCAAGAACGCTTTTGCATCTGGAAATGGTTGCAGAAACCAAAATGGCAACTGTCTATGAAGCAGCAGAGTCACAAAACCTTAACACATTTTTGTTGTTTGGGTTTTTTTTTTAAGGGCTAGAAAACGTATTTGACACTTTTGGGTTTTTATTCCATTTGTTTGTTTGGGATTTTTTTGTTGGTGGTGGTTTTTTTTGTTTTGTTTTGTGTTTGGGTTTGGTTGTTTTGGGTTTTTTTTAAGGACTATTTTAAAGTTGTAAAGTAATAAAAAGTTAATCTTTAGGGTTCCCACCCCCGACTTCATTAGAATTGCTGGAACTGAACGATAGCCTGCATATACATAAAGCACTAAATCTCAGTCAAGCCAGCTCTACCACACAGCTCCCCTTCCAATCATTTCTGATAGCACAAAAGCACAAAGAAGCCCAGTTTAGGGAGTCCACATGTGTTTAATCTTTGATTAATTGAACAAAAAAGTAAGCGCCTCCAGACACATTTCTTTTAATCACGGGAAAGATATCTTTTCAGTTGCTGTGCTAGTAGGAGAAAGTCAGCAGATGTCTGTCTGGTCTAAAGGGAATTTCTCTTTCTCTGGAGAAAACAGTTTAAATAGGAGAGGAATAGCCATATGCTGACTATGCACTGCTTCACAGATGACGTAGAGAAGCATATTCTACCACAGGGAGTGGGAGAGGGCAGTTTTCAAATTAAATTTCTTTCTAATTCAAAGCAATGGGCTGAAATCAATTTACATACAGGATGCAAGTCAAGTCAGACACTTCTTGTTGAAACAGCTCACAGACAAAGACGCAAATCTGACTCTGCCAGCAGCATGATTTTTAAGAAAGGTTTTAACGCGACAACAGTAAAAAGAGAATAAAAACCAAAATGGTTTCTTCACAATTTTCGACACAGCTGACACTTTTCTGAGGAATGAGGATTGAAAATAATAATTACATATCTCATAGACATGATGTATTTGTCAACAGTTCTAAATTCATACACAAAATGATACTGGCACAACGCAACTTTATCGCCAAATTTAGCTGAGGAGTAAGTCTTTCAGTAGGTCAGGAAAATATACTTTAAAATACTGTATCAGGGGAAAAAATACATCCAAACCACCCATGCATGAGGATTATCAGTTAGCATTTGTCCAACTTCATTCTTCTGCCTGTATCACAGTATCACCAAGGTTGGAAGAGACCTCATAGATCATCAAGTCCAACCTGTTACCACAGAGGCTACCAAGTGCCACGTCCAATCCTGCCTTGAACAGCTCCAGGGATGGCAACTCCACCACCTCCCTGGGCAGACCATTCCAGTATCCTTTTGCCTACAGGCCTATGTCCCATATCATCATCTAAGGAAATGTAAACACTCAAAAATAGGAATGATCTCCTTCACTTCATCTAGTTCTACCCAAATGTCTTGAGAGGTTAGAAAAAGATGAAGAGTTTAAAGCAAAAACTGAGAAAAAAACTACACTAAGCATCTATTAGTTGAAAACTGCATACAAAAGCTTGGAACAGAGGAAGGTCACCAAGAAGAAAAAAAAAAGTGAATGGTCTCAACTAATTTGATAACTTCTATCAAGGAGTTCCCTTTCAATTCCACTTTCGGCTTCATATTTTGTAACCCATGAGGGGCCATACTGGCTTGAAACCCATCAAACAGCTCACTGCCTAATACCATGGGAAGGGAAAGATTTCATGCAGCAGATACTCAGAATATGCAGTGGTATAAAAAGCTCCATTTTCTTCTTCATATACTTAGGATGCCTACTCTTATTGGTATCTACACCTGACACTAAGAGCCTGAATTATCTTCCAAAGGCTTCTGAATACTAACAGCCAAATTCAGGAAGGGGAGTTTTGGTGCCAATTCACTACATTATTTGGATTTGGGAAAATGATTTACACATCTATCTCAGACCCAACTGGGAAAGGTAGGACCCCTTAAGACTGAGCTCCCCC
>WAAF01021171.1:163993-253246 GCA_013400475.1 Tricholaema leucomelas
CCCCCCCCCAAAATAATTTATGAGTGTAAATCTGCAAGGCATAACTTCTACCTTGTCCAGCTTCTTGAGTTTGGATTCAAGGTTTCAGATTTTTTTTTCCCCATTCGTGTTGCCATTTCACAGAAAGACTGCCAATATACTCTGACTTAAGAATTAGCTGAGCTGCACTGCAATTTCTAGCAAGATTACAAATGCACAAATTTGCTTAACCATCCATCCCAGCATAGCCACTATAACATCCTAAATTACTCATCATCTTAAGAATAACCTGCATAGTCAGTCAGTTTCATAACAGATCTGTGTGTGCTAAAGGCAACTTATATTTTTATGTTCTGCACAATATCTGGGAAGATACAGATATGTGCAAAAGGCCTTCGTGGGTCAGAGGAAGTGCTCATGTAGCCCTGACCTTGGCAGAGGCAGATAACTGCACTGAATAGGAATCATATAATGGTACGGGCTGGAGGGGACCTTAGAGATAATCTGGCCCCTGAACCTTCTATACATGCTTTGTTTTCACAATGCATCTGCATCTAGAAGAAGTTTTGTTTAATCACTATCATTGTATTCACTTGCAATAACACTGACCTGTGAACTGCTTCAAGGACAAAATTACCTATAACACTCAAACATGTTGGCACATTCTCAATAAAAGTCTGTCTGCTTCTAAAACATATTTGAGTCTTAGCACTTGAGATCCAGTAGAAAAGACATAAACATCACAGGGCTTCCAAACATCTCCACGGATCAAGCAAAAGCCTAAAACATTGATCGTACAACTGTAGACTAAGCTACCTCCAGAGTTTTGCATATTATTCTACAATATAGCCAAATATATCTTTTAAAGTATAACTACAAAATTAAGTTCTGCCATCCCAAACAGTGTCAGTTAGAAAATAAATTTAAGTTATAGCCCTTCCAGTCAAGCTTTGGTGTTTTCTGTTGTTTATTTGTGTTTCAAATCTGTATGTCACTGTACTCCTCAATGTGTAAATTAAGCCTTCTCTACAGCATAGAATCATAGAATCAAGCAGGTTGGAAGACACCTCCAAGATTATCCAGTCCAACCTAGCACCCAGCCCTATCCAGTCAACTAGACCATGGCACTAAGTGTCTCAGCCAGGCTTTTCTTGAACACCCCCAGGGATGGGTAACCACCTGGGCAGCCCATTCCAATGCCAAATCACTCTCCCTGGGAAGAACTTCCTCCTAACATACAGCCTATACTTCCTCCAAGCACAACTTGAGACTGTGTCCCCTTGTTCTATTGCTGGTTGCCTGGGAGAAGAGACCAACCCCTACCTGGATACAACCTCCCTTCAGGTAGTTGTAGACAGCAACGAGGTCAGCCCTGAGCCTCCTCTTCTCCAGGCTAAACAACCCCAGCTCCCTCAGCCTCTCCTCACAGGACTGTGTTCCAGGCCTCTCAACAGCTTCATTGCCCATCTCTGGACACATTCCAGCACCTCAACATCTCTCTTGAATTGAGGAGCCTGGAACTGGACACAGTACTCAAGGTGTGGCCTGACCAGTGTTGAGTACAGGGGAAGAATAACCTCCCTTGTCCTACTGGCCACACTGTTCCTGATCCAGGCCAGGATGCCATTGGCTCTCTTGGCTACCTGGGCACGCTGCTGGCTCATCTTCAGCTACTATCTACCAGTACCCCCAGGTCCCTTTCTTCCTGGCTGCTCTCCAGCCACTCTGTCCCCAGCCTGCAGCGCTCCTTGTTTTCTTCATTTATTTCACGAGCATGGGAAAGACTGAATCATCAGGACTTCATCAGGCAGCAGTAGAAAAAAAAAAAAGTAATTCTTCTTTCTGCCTCTCTCACTGCCCCTGGCGTGAACATTTGGCTTAAAAAAAAAACAAGAACCAAACACTTTAAATAAAACAATACATGAAAAGCTGAAAATAGAAAGACCTTTCGTGATACCTTAAAATTAGCCACATACTTTAAACAAAAAAAAAGTCCACAAGTTTTATGCAAGACTTTGCAAACAAAATTGTAACCAATCTAAACAGCACATTTGCCATACACAGGGTTTCATTACAGGATGTTGCTGCAAAGACTATACAGAGCATTCAAGTGCAGCAAATCACTTCTTCCTTGTAGGAATCTCTGCACCATCATACTCTGACACCCATCAACCACCCTCAGCAGCCTACAAAAGGAGGGGTGTCTCTCTTCACAAATAGGCTGGATGTTAGGAGGAATTTCTTCACAGAGAGTGATTTGCCATTGGAATGGGCTGCCCGGGGAGGTGGTGGAGTCGCCATCCCTGGAGGTGTTCAAGAGAAGACTGGATGAGGCACTTAGTGCCATGGTCTAGTTGACTGGCTAGGGCTGGGTGCTAGGTTGGACTGGATGATCTTGGAAGTCTCTTCCAACCCGGTTGATTCTATTTTTTTCTATTCTATTTACTGTAGTATCTTTACTGTCTCTGGCCAAGTTGGTAAGGAAGCTCCATAACCTACTTTTGATTTAGCATGAATATATATTCTACCCAACAAGTCTCAGGTGACTAAACCTTAGCTATGTTCACCACAGAGCTTTTGTTTCAGACGTCAGATAATGCATTTAATCAAAAACAACTGACATGGAGGGAGCATCTTTAAAACCAAAGGAGTCTTAATTTATGTGCGCTTTGTAAAGAGAAATTGTTATTATCGTCACTGGGATGGAAACAACTTCAAGTGCATTAATAGGCCCAAAAGAAATGTAGTTTGAGTTACTGTCCATCGAAGTATTGACAAACAAGTACAATTTCTTCTCATACCTTTAGCACTAAATGCAAGCTGCAGAGTGCACAGTAATGCTTCTACTGGCCTACTACAAAGAGGACATTAAGCAAAAACCAAACAAAAATCACAAGCTAACCAACCTCTTAAAGAAGTGCTGGTGTGAATCATGGCTTTGTAGGCAACATAAAATCATAGAATCAGCCAGGTTGGAAGAGAGCTCCAAGATCATCCAGTCCAACTTAGCACCCAGACCTAGACAATCATCTAGACCATGGCACCAAGTGCCTCAGCCAGGCTTTGCTTCAACACCTCCAGGGAAGGCGACTCCACCATCTCCCTGGGCAACCCATTCCAATGGCAAATCACACTCTCTGTCAAGAACTTCCTCCTAACCTTCCTCATCACAACTTGAGACTGTGTCCCCTTGTTCTATTGCTGGTTGCCTGGGACGAGATAATATAACACTGAATGTTGAGGGCGGCTGACATCCCCAACATGAAGAGACAAAAAAATAATCACACTAAAAATAACAATAAATACCATAAGAAACACCAGAATACCATTAGAAACACCAGAAAATAGTCAAAAGGAGGTATTCCCCTGATCTAATGAGGCATAAATGTTATAAGAACATGCAAATGAATGAAGTCAAAAATTGTTTTAGCACAGCTCTTTAACAACAAAATTCTCCAAGTTTCTTTGTAAGAAATACAGAAATATTATAAATTAGTTAGCTGTTGGAAGCACAAAAAAATACAACAGAATTATCCAGTACATATCACTGTTGGGCCTAGGCTTTTACAGAGATCTATGGATCATAACAGAAAATAAACTGAAGTGTTCTTCTGAGGTTCACCTCATGCAGAAATGATATGGTCTGGTAAGATGATTGTAGCAGTTTGTGCTAGTTTAAAGCTAGCTAGAATGTTTTGGTGAGAAGGATTAGATCACAGGCTGTGAAAGAGAAACAATGGTGATGTCTATTTCACTCACAGGCTTGCTAAGACGTATAAAACCAAGAGTATAAATATAGATAAGGCATTCGAGCACTGCCTGAGCTCTGGGCTGCATTTTTCTCTCTAACCTCACCCTCCGTCTTTCTGATTAATCCACCTGCTTCCTAACCCCCTGGCTAACCCTCCATTCTTCCTTGGGGCACAAGATAATGTCTGGGCTAAGATAGAGGAGTAGGAGAAGGCGGAAGGGTGGTTGGGAGCCCCTCCTGGGGACTCAGGTTTCTGGGAGGGCTGCTGTGTTTTTATATACAGAAATACGCAAGGTAAAAGGTAATACAAATGTATATACTGTAAGGAGCTGCTTGTATATTGTGCTAGCTGTAAATATAAGCTTCATCCAAATTTCCAGAGCTGGCTGAGACTAGACTGGGTGATTTCCAAAGTGGAGGGGGGCAGGTAACACCTAAACCACCACACAGTTTGAGGCTAGCTGCCTCTTAAGAAAGGCACAGAGTTGAGTCTTCTAGGAGGACCAGAAAGGTCTAGAAGGCAGATGCAGTAAATTGTAATTTTTGTTATTCAGTCCCAAAATCCTGCTATCTCTTCATAAGTTGGCTGAAACTCTCTCTCTTTCTTCCTCTGCACATCCCTGGATGCAGTGAGCGCCTTTATCTGGTGTGGGGTGAAGGATGGTTTCTGTCTTATCTGCAGCCTTCAAGGCTGAACTAATTTTTGCCGCACAATATTGGCCTGCTGGGCCTAATGCCAGGGACTAAAAGCAGGCAGTTTCAGACCCAGGGACTAAGGGAAGGCAGTTTCAGACTTGGCCAGCTTGAAACCAGCCTAGCAATGGAGAGGGAAGAGAGAGCCCTGAAGCTTATGGTGAAGCCCAGGTGGAAGAAAAAGGAGTACTGGGTTTTGGTTCGATTTGGTGGAGGTTTTTGTGTGAAGCTTTTGGCTTAATGGGCCTCTGTGTTAAATTCAAGTGATGTATTCCTTGGTATTTTGTTTGCTTTGATATGCTCACCACTATGCACTGTAATATTGTAGCTTGTGAACAGCTTTTCCATTTAAACTTTCCAATACTCCAATCCTTTGTGCAAAGCAGCCTTATTTTGCCCCAAAGGCATTAGAGCAATCTGTCCCAGTTAAAATCATGACAATGATACACTGTCTACAATATATTTACTTCCTCTCTTCAATGATGAAAAGAATTAATAGTTTGGTTAAAAAGACTATATTTTCCTCTGAGTTCACTGGTGTCTATTAAGATGGAAATATTAAGATGGAAACCATGATATTCAAAATGTTCTATCCAGCGTTGTGCAACTGAAGAAGCAAAGTGCTGTTTGCTGGGTTATTTTAAACCACCAGTGAATGCACACTAGGTACAATTAAAAACACAGAGCATCTGTGGAAAATTAAATGCCTTGAATTTTGACAGTGTTATATAACTTGCAGCTAAACACAGATACACCTCAGGGAGACTAAGTAGCCTGCAATTAATGGAAATCGAGAAAGAATTTTACAGTTAATTGAACAGTTCATTCCGTGTAAAACAGGGAAATGAAGTACAGAGAAGTCGTTATTGAGCTTTAGATTTTGTAGCAACCTTTCTTTCATCTGCCATAGGAATTTCAGAAAAACACAGAGCATTTCAATTTAACACTGATAATTAATGAGGCTGATGAAACCATCCTCTCCACAGGGTGGTTAACTCCGTTTCTTGGAATTCATAGCAATTAGAAGTATTTTTAACCATAAGTTGCCTACACTGTATGCAATTTTTATTCCTTTTAAATAGTTCTACATCTTTTTAATAATTAGAATGGTGATCTACTATGTACTGAAAGTATGTTACAACAATGACAAAGCTACACACACACACACACAAAATAAAGGCCAAATTCCCTCATCCTAAATACATCTTTTAAAAGTCTCTATGACATGGCAGGGAGTGATGGGGGAAAAAGAAATACAAAAAAATGGGTGCAAAACATTAGATGCCAGATGCCTGATCTTGATTTCATCAAATAAAACCATCTACCTTCCATGAAACTGGACACAGGCCACGTGTGGATTGCTCGCATGATGGTTGAGCTCTGTTCCCAAAGAACATGAAACATAGTATGTTTGCAGATGACACCAAGCTAGAAGCAGGTGTGGATCTGTTGGAAGGTAGGAGAGCCTTGCAGAGGCCAAGGAGATGAGATTTAACAAGGCCAAGTGCAGGGTTCTACACTTTGGCCACAACAACCCCAAGCAGCACTACAGGCTGGGGACAGAGTGGCTGAAGAGCAGCCAGGAAGAAAGGGACCTGGGGGTATTGGTAGATAGCAGCTGAACATGAGCCAGCAGTTTGCTCAGGTGGCCAAGAGAGCCAATGGCATCCTGGCCTGGATCAGGAACAGTGTGGCCAGTAGGACAAGGGAGGTTATTCTTCCCCTGTACTCAACACTGGTCAGGCCACACCTTGAGTACTGTGTCCAGTTCTGGGCTCCTCAATTCAAGAGAGATGTTGAGGTGCTGGAATGTGTCCAGAGAAGGGTGATGAAGCTGTTGAGAGGCCTGGAGCACAGACATATAAGGAGAGGCTGAGGAAGCTGAGGGTGTTTAGCCTGGAGAAGTGGAGGCTTAGGAGTGAGTTCATTGCTGTCTACAACTACCTGAAGAGAGGCTGTAGCCAGGTGGGGGTTGGTCTCTTCTCCCAGACAACCAGCAACAGAACAAGGGGACACAGTCTCAAGTTGTGCTGGGGGAAGTATATGCTGTATGTTAGGAGGAAGTTCTTCCCAGGGAGAGTGATTTGCCATTGGAATGGGCTGCCCAGGAAGGTGGTGGAGTCACTGTCCCTGGAGGTGCTCAAGAAGAGAGTGGATGAGGCACTTAGTGCCATGGTTTAGTTGATTGGCTAGGGGTGGGTGCTAGGTTGGACTGGATGATCTTGGAGATCTCTTCCAACCTGGTTGATTCTGTAGAGCTTCAACACATTGCCTTCACATGTCAGGACAGTTTAATTTGAAGACAATCTAAAATTATGGTTTATTGCTACCCAGCAGAGGAGATCACTTTAGCAATTTCTTTTCTTATTTTAACACTCCTGAAATAATCTTTTCTGTCTGCACTATGCTGTGTGTTCAGACTGGAATTCTTTAAATGTTTCACTATTGCATTTTTAAACCATGTTATGAAGACAGTCATAGAGGGTTGTCAGAACAATCATGGAAGGTTATTTTTTCTCACTCTAAACTAAGAATATGATGGCAATATGATTAAATCTGAGTAATGTAGGAGCCATAACATTGATGCATTTTCCTTAGTTATACTGCTGGATAGCTGTGCAACCTCATTTCCCTCTCATCTTTTGTGTTTGGTTGATTCATATCAGCATTTAAAGAAGGTGTATATAGTATAAAAAAAATACATAAAATATTAACATAAAAACTATTTTGTTATACAGGTTTCACAGAACAAAGAATTTCCTTGTCTTTAATCTTACTTTCAGCCTTTTTTAGACAGGAGTAAACACGACTCGGTAAGTCTTACTTAAAATACTGGAAGTTTGTACAGCATCAGCTGTTTCATTAGGTCTAACTCAATATGTGACAACATAATTTTCATAGATCAAAAAAGAGAAAGGCACAAGGTTCACTTCTCAGATTTTCATGGATGCAATACTACTGCATCTATTGTTGAAAGAGACAATACATGTGTGCAGTCACACCCACACTACCATCCAGAATCATGACAGTCAGCTTTGAAGAAGTTATTTTTTTAGTTCTCCACATTTTCTTGTTCACTCTGAAGTCTCATTAGCACAACTAGGTTTTCCCAGCAGTGGCACTTAATGGGATTTCCTTGTAGTACTAATAAACTACTTCAGATCCACAGTTACCAGGGAGTTGTTTAGTGAAAGAAACAGAATATCTTAAAACTGAAAATAAAGCTCTATGCATCTTCAAGAATTAAGCAGGGGACTTCAAGGACTACACAGACACTCAAACCCTGAGCGTTCTTCAACTGACTGTAATGACAGAGGAAAGTAATATACACAAACTTGTAAAAGTAGCTATAAAGACTGTTCTTGTTTTCCTTGAGTAGCAATAATTAGATTGTACAAAGGAGTATATTTTCACATAACTTTTGCCTCTTTGCAAATTAATTTCTCCCAAATGATGTTACATTTTTGGTAAAATATGCTTCAGAGGTAGTTTCTAGTAATCCAGGCTTGCTACACAGCTGGAACACAAGCCTAATTCTTTCAGAGTAAGGTAAACCATACCACAAATCAATAACACTAACAAAAGTTCCTTGAGATCCAGAAGTTTAAACATCAGTGCTTCTGCTAAAGCATCTTAAATTCTGCCCTAGTGTTATTGATTCGTGGTATGGCTTCACTAAGTTGGTTGTCTGGGGTTTTGGAAGGGGGGGATTTTGATTGTTTGATTACATGTAGGAACTTAATGAAAGCCTTGTAAAATTGACATTTGTTTTTTTTAATACATGTATGTAAATATCCAAATTAAATCACTTGTTTATCAGCAAGACAGTAACGGCACACATAACAATCTGGGAGTTTGTGTTCATTGACTTCAGCTTGTCTTAAAACACTGATGCTGCACGATGACAGGCAGGAAGACAAACTTGCTAATGCAGCCTGACACCACACAAACTGAATATACAATGAAACCTGGGATCTGATGGTGAAAGTATCTGAAGTATCAGCCAACTGAAAACAAATGTGTGCCAACTTTTATACACAGCACCTTACCTAGTGCAACATGTCCTGTTACGGAGGTTAGAGTTACACACCTGTGTATGTATTCAAAAAACACTGCTCTTGAGAAGCAAATCCACAAACCAATGGAAAATACAAGCGTGATAAAAGCTACCCTAGAACTTTCACGATGAAAGCAAAACAAGCCTCTCTCAGAAAAGAACATGATTTGAAACAAAGATTCACAAAGCCACTGACCAGCAAACATAATCAACTTCATTTGCATTTGATTTTTCTTAACATCCCCAAAAGGTGTATGGCGTTGTCACTCTTGACATAGGTAGGTTTCTACATCACACAAGACACCCATGAGATCCATGGATACAATTTTCCTCAAAAAGGAACAATTGGAGGAAGAAAAAAAAAAAATAAACACTGAATCAAATTATCACATACCAATAACCAGATTTGGTCTTGATCAGGTGCATCCCTTCACCAGACACTCTTGAGACATTCAAGCATATGAAGCAGCTGCACCCATTTTCCAGTCTGCTAATCGGTATCTCCCACATTTCCAAAACTGCTTCTATTTCTCTACTGTGAAAAATTACTTCTGTTTCCCAGCTGTTTATGTGATAGACAAAACCTCCAGCCCTTACTCTGATGATGTAGCACGGTTCCTTTTGTGCTACCACCTGTAAAAGCTGACATTTGTAGAGAGAACTACCCGGTTTTGTTTTGATCCAATTTCATTTGCACTCTTTAGGACCTTTAGTCACTGAAGAAAGTGTCGCTGGTTGGCAGTATTCCAAACCCAGTTACATTCCTCAGAAACAAAACAGAGGGAAATAGACTTATTGCCTAAGTCTGAAGGATGAATACAGGCTATTATCTCATTGCACATCCTTTCTGGAATGCCCTTCTGAAACCTAATTCTACTGCAAATTAAGTTTGAACGCGTAAACTGAGGTTTTCATTTCAGAACTGTTGTGGGAATAAAGATGAAACGAGTCAACCGGAACAAAAAAAAAATCCTCCAGTTAAACAGGAGTTACATCTCTTTTGTTTAATTGAGTTGTAATTCAGCTTTCAATTGAATTCCTGGTTTATGCAGATTTATATCCTTCTCATTTATGAAGATCTTACATATCTAAAATTACGCAGAAAATGTCATGTAATATTAAATTACAAAGCTCAGGGATGCACGGGGATGTGTAGCATAAAATATTTTACTACTCTCTAAAGAGTATGAGAGATTTTAGTTCTTGAATCATCAAGGGGCTAGCCATTTGACCAAGGAAAGTTACAGTCTCTATAACACAGCTGAACAGGATATAGCCAGCGGGGATTGAAGTACTTATTCATAGACTGGAAAAAGGTAACAAATCTCTACCAGCCTAAAGGTTCATCTTTTTTTAATGGGTCGTGGTTTGAAGTAATAACTGCAGAAACTGCAGGTAACATAGATCAAAAAATTATATATATATAACATTATGGAGAAGATACAACAAATGACCCCATGTTATAAGTAGATATATGCGACCTTCAAACATCTTGAAAGGGCCACAAGAGGCAGAAACTGAGCAAGAGACTTACTCCATTCAATTTGATGACAACTGAATCATAGAATCAACCAGGTTGGAAGAGACCTCCAAGATCATCCAGTCCAACCTATCACTCAGCCCTAGACAATCAACTAGACCATGGCACTAAATGCCTCAATCCAGGCTTTTCTTCAACACCTCCAGAGATGGCAACTCCACCACCTCCCTGGGCAGCCCATTCCAATGGCAAATCACTCTTTCTGGGAAGAACTTCCTCCTAATATCCAGCCCAGACCTTCCCTGGCACAACTTCAGACTGTGCCCCAGTGTTGTGATAAATTCCCTATCACGTTATGAAACAAACGGGCAGACAAGAGCAGCTTCCTCCAATAAGGGCCAGGAGTTATAGTGCAAAACAGCCTTCTGCTTCCTACATTTTACCCAGATATTTCAGTTAAAATTACATCATCCCAACACATAACTAAATGGATACTCTGAAAAGGCAGCTTTACTCCATAAACACACAGAAATTTTAACTATAACATAGAGATTTCTAAAGCAGTGATTGTATATTGCTAAATATATACAAATATAAATGCTGTGGTGCTCAAAAGAAGGCTACTGGGAGGCTAACCCAAACAGTTTGCTGATTTGCAGAAATCCAACTGTGAATATAGTTACAGTTTATAATGACAATAGCATTAGAGCTATAATGCAAAGTTTTCTAATTTAATGCAAATTTATTCCCCCACCCTTCAACTCTTCCCTTGTTCCTCACCTACTTCTGTACTATTTAAAGTGTTTTGGTGCTTTTGCACTGTCACTACCTTTTATGTTAAAATTATAACCCTTTCTGTTATTATTTTCTATAATATCCTGATACACAATTAAATGTGCATACCATTACACCCACAAATCTTATTTCCAAATATAGAATATTGTTTTTTTCCTTTTTATACCATTTTTGGTGTTTATTTTCTGACATCAGCCCTTGATATGAGGGTAATTTTGAGCTGAATTAACAGTTTAATGCTATTTCTAGCATTACATTAGCTGGTGTACACTTTAAGTTCTTTAAGAAGAAAAGTTTTTTGTCTTGCATGTTGGCAGAGGCCATCAATACCAGTATCTTGTACTTCACATACTGTCAGTTAGACTCACTACCATAATCACACAAAGAAAACTTGCTTGAGGTCCGGCAAAGACGTTCAGCACCTGTACACTGGCTGAATTGATGTATGCTATAGTTGACCAACCCCTGAGGTCTGTTCTCATTGAAAGGTTTTGATGAGAAATCATGGAAGACACAGAAACACTACATACATTTCAAACATGACTTCAAGGCACATTACAAACCAAAAAGAACATGAAATAAGCACAACTGTCCATGCTGCTTTGCTACATGGACAAATATTAAAACTCTTTAATAATCAACAAGCAATGCTGTGAACAACAACAATTAGATAAAACTCAAAATCTCTTCAGCATTGACACCCACTCAACATTACACCTACAAAATACTGAATATTTTAGAGTAATCATTCAGACTACTGAAATAAGTTATGCATTCACTGAATAAGAATACTTTAGCAAACCAAACATTGATTACTTTTAGCATTAAAAGCATTAATGAGGAAGCAGCATGATCACAGATATAATAAAGTAAATGCATGTGATTTATATGTGAAGATCCAGATTCTTCTGGTATAAGAATTAAGAAAGTCTTTGGTATTGTCTGTGAATGCAAATGAGATTCAGCTCAAGTAAATGCACAAATGCATAGTCTCTTTCCCTTATCTTCCATGAGAGTTATGGAAGCCTAGCCCTTCTTCAGATGTTTTACACCAGTGGTTGCATTTAACTTATCTAAGAGTTTGGAGCCTTATCAGAGCTAGTTAACAGCATGAATTGTTTAGTCAACAGAGATCAGTGTTTCCAGAGAAGCGGAACAGTTCTATGCTAGTTCTATGACACCAGATTAATTGCTACAGATTACAGAGGAAGCCTTTAAAAGCAATTTGAAATAGATACCTAACTTTTGAATTTCTAGGTTTTCTCTCATATATCAGTATCCCAAAGTTGGTATTTTTGGGCCTATACTTGGTCCACCACACGACAGCTTAAAATGCTTTCATGTACATTCTCCTCCTCTAAAATACATAGCTTCTAAAGGGTATACAGGAAGAGATAAGCACTACAAAGTGATGTAAACATACTTGACCGCTCCTTCCGTTGGCCAAATACTTACAACTACAGAAAGAACTCATGAACCACTCCTTACAGAGAAAAAAGAAAATAACAAAACAAAACAGCAAAACAACCAAAACCCACACAAAAAATACCTCCTTTCCAAATTTGCCATTACTTTTCCTAGTGTTCCTTTGTTCAACACCTCCAAACACACCCTATTAGATCAAATCCTGGCTATTTCGCCTGCTATTATACATTGCCTTTTGTACGATTATCTGGAGGAAAGTTGAAAAGAAGCATACAAAAATCTAGCAAACATTAAGTAATCACAATTGCATGGAAGCACAGAAGCAATGAAAAGACACAAAAATGTTTACATTTGTTCATGATATGTTCATGATATTTTCCAAGCTCTGTATTAATAATAATTAACTATATAAGTTCTCCGTTGCTTTTAAGTCAATACCTCAGAGGCAGCTCACAGTTTTTAAATCTTCAAATTATATCAAAGCAAGTGGCTGCTATGTAAGAGCAAAAAAAAGATGTACTTACTTGCCACCTCCAACGATGCATTATGACTCACAGCTTCCCCCAGGTAATTCCTTGCCACACAGACATAGACTCCTTCATCTGGCCTACTCTTGCGCCCATGGACTATGCGTAAGAAAAATAAAGATCCGCTGGGCAGCAGCATGCGGTGGGAGCGTGGATCATCCTTGTCCGTTTCCACTCTTTCCCCTCCTTTGTACCACTCAATGGTGGGGGTTGGCCTTCCTTCTGCTTTACAGTTTAAAGTTGCTGGTTCTCCTTTGGAAACAATTAGATCAGAAGGATGTTCGACAATTCGAGGCGGGAAATCTTCTTGACGAAGACGAGAGCCTGCACAATCAAAACACAAAGTTTTCTTAGGAGACTGTTGCCAGGTACAGCCACTGTGTTTTGCAATAAAACTACTTAACCATTCCCCCATGGTACAAGATTTAACAAGAATAGCTATTAACATCTCCTTAAAGCATAAGGAAACCCAAAACATTAATGAACTTCATTGTGTGCAAGGTTCTCCCAACACAAGGAGGACATGGAACTGCCTAAGAGAGTCCAGAGGAGAGCAACGAAGATGATCAGAGGGCTGCAGCACCTCTGCTACGAGGACATGCTGAGAGAGTTGGGGCTCCACAGCCTGGAGAAGAGAAGGCTTCAAGGACACCTTGTAGTGACTTTCCAGTATCTGAAAGGAGCCTACAGGAAGGCTGGGGAGGGACTATTGACAAGGTCTGGTAATGTCAGGACGAGGGGGAATGGGGTTAAACTGGAAGAGGGGAGATTTAGACTGGATGTTAGGAGGAAGTTCTTTACAGTGAGGGTGGTAAGACACTGGCACAGGTTGCCCAGGGAGATTGTGGATGTTTCCTCCCTGGAGGCATTTAAGGCCTTGAGCAACCTGCTCTAGTAGGATGTGTCCCTACCTATGGCAAGGGGTTGGAGCTGGATGATCCTTGAGGTCCCTTCCAACCTAAACCACTCTATGATTCTATAAATGCATTCAAATACTTTTTTTTTAAACAGATGACCTACTTAATGAATTGAATTGTCCCTAAATGGCATCCATTTTTATATAAATCTATATAAATTTACACATGCATCCATGAATATGTATGCATAGAATTATGAAAAGTAGGTCCTACAGATACTTTACAGACATCAGACTATCTCTGCCAGCCAAACTTGATACTGCTCCCATTCATAAGACAAAGTCACAGTCAACCTCATATGACCTTTTGGAGAGCCCATTAATTCACAGAGTATCTGCAGAGTATATCTAACAAGTCCAGCACCCACAAAGTTGTTTTATTTCACTATTAGCTCTTTTTAGTCACTCTCTATAAGCAATACCATAGAGGTCCAAATGCATGGAGTGCCTGCATGCCACATACACCTCAAATCATGAAAAACTACAACAACTTTTCTCCAGTCTAGAAGTCCAATGTAATGTGAAAAACAACAGCTACAATCAAACAAGATACTCCTACAGAAAAGCATTCTGTTTCTAAGTGATTCAAACTGCAGGCTCCTAACTGTTCATTCTCCCAGGCAATCAGCAACAGAATAAGGGGACACAGTCTCAAGCTGTGCTGGGTGAGGTCTAGGCTGGATGTTGGGAGAAAGTTGTTGCCAGAGAGAGTGATTTGTCGTTGGAATGGGCTGCCCAGGGAGGTGGTGGAGTCACCGTCCCTGGAGGTGTTGAAGAAAAGCCTGGATGAGGCACTTAGTGCCATGGTTTAGTTGATTGGACAGGGCTGAGTGATGGGTTGGACTGGATGATCTTGGAGGTCTCTTCTAACCTGTTTGATTCTACGATTCAATTTCAAATTACTAACTTCTTGATAAACAACTTCTCCGTGGATAAATTTACACTCATGGGTCACTAATTCTTGATGATTAAAATTCTGTATATCAGGTTTCTTTACTAACATTAATAACATGGGGTTTGAACAGCTGTGAAGCATCACAAAGAAATACAAGATATATTCACTGATGGGTAATAGACCATAAACTGGTATGGAAACAAGGCAGGGAGACAAGGAGAGGAGAATCCCAGAGAGAGCTCCATTTTCAACATATGCTAAATATGTAGCTGTGTATATAACATATGCATTTCATATATATACACACGTGCACATGTAAAATAAAAGCATCCTAAAAGGTAGGATTTTCATGTAAAGTTTATTTCACATTTCCTTTACCCTGAGATAATCAATGTGAATTAAATGTAATACTAATCAGCTAGCCCTAACCACACATTCCCAACTCTCTGCCTTGAAACGTGTTTGCATTCTGTGTGAAGTTAAAGACGACAGTTTTAGAGGTGCATTACTTATTACTAAACACAATGTAACTCAACAGAAAACCTATTCTTTAGCTGTTTAAGGGAAGAGAAGAGTAGTAATGTATTTAGGACTAAATGTATTTAGGATCCTGTGACTATAATCCTAAACAATAAAAATACCTTTCTATCGTTTCACTCTTTTGCCATTTTTGTTTGGATATTCACAATACTTTAAGATTTTGTGGTACCTAAAGCTAAAAAGTATATCTATTTTTATCAGAAACAACTGCCTAAGACATGAAAACTGAAATAAGAGCAGACTGAACAGAAGCCAGGAAGCTTTCACTGCCTACACGGCACTTTACAGCCCAGATCTGCACATAGCTCTAAAGCAAGATTTTGAGCTGTACCTCCTAGAGATAAGTCACAGCCCAAACCCAGAAACAGAAGAGACAGAAGCACAAAAAGGGAAAATGTGCCAGTCAGCACTGGTCTTTTGCAGTGACTAAAGCAGCCACTAATATACTTCTGTTTTCCTGGAGAGCACATCTCAGTCATTCAAATTACATCTGTGTCTACTCAACCTTAACTTTTACAGCTTTTGTGAAAAGTCCCTCATGCCATAATGCTGTTCTCACAATCAGAAGGACTAATTTTAGATCTCTCTTTCCGAAGTAACTCTGTTCAGGTGAGACCTAACCTGGAGTACTGCATCCAGCTCTGGAGCCCTTAGTAAAGGAAGGACATGGACCTGATGGAGCAGGTTCAGAGAAGGGCCACACAAATGTTAAGGGGATGGAGCCTGAGGACAGGCTGAGGGAGCTGGGATTTTTCAGCCTGGAGAAGAAAAGGCTCCAGAGACACCTACCTCAACACGAGAGGGAACTTCTTTACTATAAGGGTCACAAGAGCACTGGAACAGGCTCCTCAGAGAGGCTGTGGAGTCTCCTTCTCTGGAGACTTTCAAGGGCCATCTGGATGCATTCCTCTGTGACCTGAACTAGATTATATGGTCCTGCTCTGGCAGTGGGGTTGGACTCGATGATCTCTTTGGGTCCCTTCCAACCCCCTTACATCCTAATAGCAGCCTTCCAGTACCTGAAGGGGTCCTACAAGAAGGATGGAGAGACGCGGTTTACAAGAGCCTGTAGTGATGAGGGACAATGGCTTCAAACTAGAGAAAGGTAGATTTAGATTGGACATTAGAAGCATGTTCTTTACCATCAGGGTAGTGCAACGCTGGAACAGATTGCCTGGGGAGGTGGTTGAGGCCCCATCCCTGGAGATAATCAAAGTGAGGCTTGACAAGACCCTGGGCAAACTGATCTAGTTGAGAATGTCCCTGCTTAAGTGTAGAGGAGGCTGGACTAGATGACCTTTGGAGGTCCCTTCCAGCTCAGACCATTCTATGATACCACCTTTGTATTTTCATAGATAACGCTCACCAAATCACACACAATACAGCACAAGCCTCCTACTGTTTCTGTCAGTCAGACCCAGACCACAAATAAATGAAATACTATGTTCAGACATACTGCATGCGTGCTTTCCATACTGATACTCAAGTGACTGTACACTAGCTCCAAGTACTGTACAGAATAGATGTTTAAAGACTAACCTCTAAATTTTCTGGAAAACTGAGACTCAACACTCAGGAAACTTCAGGAATGCTCATACAGTTTTTAAAATTTCTCTGCTGGATAACATCAGAGCAGTTAAAATGACAAACATTGAACTGGTTTGGTTGGTTGGTGTCTTTTATCTCAGCATTTTATGAAGTAACATTTCTCCAGGGAAAAACCAAAGATAAATCTATAAAGAAAAAAATCGCTTATAGCAGAAAGGGACAAAAGTTGAGTGAGTAGTTGATTGGTACATAGTGAGCATTAACCACAAATTTAGCAACAACTACCTGAGGGGTATGATGGTCTTGACAACCAATCAGAATCTTTCTACATATCTACACTTCTTTTGTTTCTTCTTTTTTTTAGCCTAGTTGTTTAAGCTGCATTTACATTTTATTGAGAAGCAGCTTCAATTATCACCATAAATCTTACAGTGAGTATAAGTCTCCTAATTTTCCTGGCAAAAATTCTTCCCAAGATGATACTTGGTTAAGAACAACAACAGCCACCACCAAAAAAAAAAAAAAAAGGTGGCAGAACACCTATTACACACTCACTCTATAGCCAGAGCTGGGTTTTCTTTCCTCCAAAGATGACAGGGATGAGTTATAGGAACTAACCAACTTGTGTCCTCCGCTTTTACTGCAATTCAAGTCTTCCATAAAAATACACCAGGATGCCACCAATTCATGGATATCATAATAATTACTTAATGCAACTATTTAAAAGAACAATTAGGTGAAGCTGTTCCCAGTCTCTTGAACTGTGCCACAAGTATTTTTACAAGAACAGAAACGCTGAAATTAACAGATATGAAGGTTCAAAGATGAATGCTAAACCACATAAAGGCAAGATTCACCTTTACTTCCACCTAAAAACTTCCTGTTGGTAGCATATACAAACATACTTTGCTGAAAAATGGCAAGAATTTTCTTTAAGCAGGAAAGTTGCTGTCATCAGGAGTACAGACACTGCTGTTCTCCTTTGGGGGAAAGCAAAAAGGTTATATGCTACTGGAGCAAAGTGCCTTAAATCTGAACTGCGCAGTCTAAATCAGCTAAAAATCAAGAGCCTATCTACAGTTGATCTAAACTTAGCTTAGAAGGATATGGAGCACTTGATTTTCCAAGGTCTACCTATATTTAAACCATCATTTACCCTATGGCTTTTATGAAAGTGCTGCATGACAGAGTGCATCAAAAAGCCAGTGCCTTCTTGGCACTATTTCTTTTCCATTTCACAAGCATAGCATTTAACATCTGTTTATAAAGCACAAGATCTCTGTTCTTTTTTTATTGAAACTCTTTACATTGTGACCTAAGAACTGAGTAACTGATCTAATTGCCAAAGTTATTAGCAAAATGCTTACAAGCAAAATCACAGATTTAAAAAGAGTCTTAGGTGAATCTTGCAAACAATTACACTCCATCAGAAGAGAAGAGCGTTCCCAGTTCCCCAGGGTTACCACTAGATAAAACCTAACCTCTTTCAGAAACTTTTGAGAAAGCAGTAAGAATTTTGTTTTATCTCAAATGAAAAAGATATCACAGAACTCTCTGGCTCTGTTAGTTAAAAAAAAAATCTTTCTCTAATCCTCAGGTTAAACATATTTGTGAGTTGTAAATACATCACTCTTACTGTGCTTAGAGCTACCCTTCAGTTCAAAGCTCTCTATAGACTTTTTGGGGTTTTATCTCTTTGACATGCAGATTGCAACCTTTTCCTTCTTTTATCCTCCTTTTGGATTTTGCATGTTCTTGTTGCTGTTAGAAGACAACAAACTAATCTCTCTTTTCCCTTGAAAGACTCACTCATCTTTTCCTTGTCTAAATTTCTACTTTGAATTCATCTCTTTTGAACATAGAAGACATAAACCATAGCCACTTAGAGGCAAGCAGATTCTGTATACTATTTTAAGCACAGACTGCAAAGCAATGTCACATCACATCACAGCAGAAAAATAACTAAAGGAAAAAAATCAAAGTATTTCTCTGAAAGTGGCTCTTCTGCCCCAAGACATACAGCTAAAATAACCTGTTGGGTTTACCTGTTCTCAAAGACAACAAATAGTTTTCAAGGGAAAAGGATGATCCACAGAGATCTCCTTCCATTTACTTTCTTTCTCTCAACTTGTCCAACTTAATATTTTTACTCTTCATATACTACCCATGTTCACCTAAGTAATACACTTGATTCCATGAGCTTCACAGCCTGACAGCATAGCATGTATTTAAAAGCACCTGGTCTTAAGTTTCCTTTACAAGTGTTGCAGTCTTCTCTCCACAATGAAAGATATGCATTAATGAAGCCAGTAATGCTGTGCCTATTTTCCCCAAAACAATCAACTGTGTAAGAATAGAAACTCTCTATTTTATAACTACTTTGGCATAAAACACAGGAACCAAAACTGCACTCAGAAGTATTTCTGAAACATCAGTCTGAGAATAGCACTGTTCACTCTATCACTTCAGACTCAGAAAGCACATCTTTGTACTGTTTTATTTACAACAGCTGTTCATCTTTGACAACTAATACTGAACATATAGCCAAGAGAAATTAAAAGAAAAAGTTGTGCTTTTATCTAAATCTTGTAATTTTTTTTTGGGAAGTCATAACTGTGAACGACTGCAAAAGGATGTCACTGCCCCTATTACAAGAGGGATGTGGAGATGCTAGGGCATGTCCAGAGAAGGGCCAAAAGGGTGATCAGAGGGCTGGAGCACCTCTCCTATGAGGACAGACTGAAAGAGTTGGGGAAGTTCAGTATGGAGGAGAGGAGGCTGCGAGGTGACCCTCCTGTGGCCTTTCAGTATCTGAAGGGGGCCTACAAAAAAAGCTGGGAAGGACTTTTTAGGCTATCAGGGAGTGACAGGACTAGGGGGAATGGAGCAAAGCTGGAGGTGGGCAGGTTCAGACTGGATGTGAGGGGGAAGTTGTTCAGCATGAGAGTGGTGAGACCCTGGAATGGGTTGCCCAGGGAGGTGGTTGAGGCCCCATCCTTGGAGGTGTTTAAGGCCAGGCTGGATGAGGCTCTGGCAAGGTCGATCTAGGGTAGGGTGTCCCTGCCCACAGCAGGGGGGTTAGAACTAGACGATCCTTATGGTCCCTTCCAACCCTGACTGATTCTATAATTTCATGAAAAAAAACAATGTCAGGGTGTTAACAGTCGTGCAAGTGACCACTGCTTGTGCATTCTGGAGAAGAATGAATGGTTGGAATGTAACAGCACTGTTACATCACTTGATTAACACCCACCCAGGACCATGGGTTTATGCAAATGCATTTTAAGATGTGTTTAACAGTTCCAAATACTGCTCTGGGAGTAGGTCCAGGTCTTTCCAATAACTTAGATACCATAAAACGTAACAAGCAAGGTTCTCAGTAGAACCTGCAATTCACCTACACGCTCCAAATTAAAAGAAACATCTCCATTTCTTTTTCTAAGCACACAACAAAGCACACACGAGCAAGATGCAAGTAACAAAAAAAAGCAAAGTCCTGAGTGCTAAGAGGTCATTCCTACCATAAAAGTACCACAATGTTCCCTGCAAAAGATGCTGTTGGTTTTCTTCAGTTTACACTACTGTGTCAAAAAATACTTTTCTTTCCTTCCTTTCATTGATATTGGAGCTCCTGCTCCTAATGAGATTAATTGATTAATAAATGGGGGTTTCTTTTAATTATATTTGTTATTATGGGATATCTTCGAGAAAAACAAGTTGTACTTCAACTCCCAAATGTGACTAATTCCTACCATAAAAGCACCACAATGTGCCCTGCAAAAGAAGCTGTTGGTTTTCTTCAGTTTACACTACTGTGTCAGAATATACTTTTCTTTCCTTCCTTTCATTGCTATTGGAGCTCCTGTTCCTAATGAGATTAATTGATTAATAAATGAGGGTTTCTTTTAATTATATTTGTTATTATGGAGTATCTTTGAGTAAAACAAGTTGTACTTTAAATCCAAAATGTGATTAAAAAGTATAAAAAGAAATTTTGTGGCTTTCAAACTTTAGTTGTAGGCATCCACAAAACATTTTTTCCACTTACAAAGGCAACCTTACATGAATTACAATTACATTTCTGTTGTGCCACCACACTATAAGGAGATGTCAGAAACCAGTAATTTACTGTACACTTATGGCTGGAAAAAAACACCAGAATAACCACAGAGTCTGGAGTTTTAAGCCATGGCTGTCTCTGAAACAAGAGATTAAATGGAAGCTGTACTAAAAATGCCTCAAATCCAAACTGATCTTGTGCCTGGCTCTTAGAGAAGATTTAAGCCAAACACTGGAAGCTACAGACATTCAATTTACACAATACTCACACATCCTGGTCAACTCAACAGAAGTTGGCTGAAGTATTACAGAGATCAGCTAAATAAAGTAGAAAAATAAAATACAATTTAAAAAATACAAAAGAAAGGAAAAAAACAACACCACAAACCAACAAACAAAAAAACCCCACAACAACCAAAACCACCCAAAACATAAACCAGGTTGGATTGTGGAAAAATAATAAAGTAAAAAACACCACACTGCCCAAAACATTTATAAATGAGGCTGGATTAAATGTCTTGTTTTCGACCCTTATACTGTAGCAATTCTGGGCATACGTGATTAGGTCACCAAAAAAAAAAGTAGTACATTTTTAGGCAAATAGGCTTCAGAAAAGATGCACACAACATGTTACACTTACTTAAATACTCTGACTGGTGGCAATAAAAAAAATATAGACACAGATATTAACACTTAGTTTTTGTTTTCATACAAAGAGAGAGTGATTTCCCTTAGATAAATACGAATATATTTAGTTCCAGGCCAGGCCTGGAACACAAACCCTATGAGGAGAGGCTGAGGGAGCTGGGAGTGCGCAGCCTGGAGAAGAGGAGGCTCAGGGCTGACCTTATCGCTGTCTACAACTACCTGAAGGGAGGCTGTAGCCAGGTGAGGGTTGGTCTCTTCTGCCAGGCAACCAGCAACAAAAGAAGGGGACACAGGCTCAAGTTGTGCTGGGGGAGGTCTAGGCTGGATGTTAGGAGGAAGTTTTTCACAGAGAGAGTGATTGGCATTGGAATGGGCTGCCCAGGGAGGTGGTGGAGTCACTGTCCCTGGAGATGTTCAAGAAAAGCCTGGATGAGGCACTTAGTGCCATGGTCTGGATGACTGGGTAGGGCTGGGTGCTAGGTCGGACTGGATGATCTTGGAGTTCTCTTCCAATCCGGTTGATTCCATGACTTATTTCCCACAAGATGCTAAGAGAGATTACCTTTCTAAGTTTTAACAAAAAAACTAAAAGCAGCAACAATAGGAGTCAGGCTTTAGTTTCTTAATCCAATATTACATACAGCTCTCCAAAATTGCTCTTAAATAATTTATTTTTAAGAGACTGAGGTTTACAATCAGTTTCTACTATGTGAACACATGCTACTGGTTTGTCTGGCAGTTAAGGTAAGTAAATCCTGACCTGCTTAGTCATTAGCTAGAGAATAATATTTTAAATAATACTTATACTGAGCTATGTAAAAATATTGCATTTGCATAAAACCTCTGGCAGTAGGCAATGTTGTTTAAGAATGTTTTCAGTTTTGCTTTTGCCTTCCCTCAGTTCTGCTTTCTGGTAAGGTATTTCTCACTTGGCTTTAACAGATACTGCAATAGTCTGAGATAGCATAGGACCACAGGATGTCAGGAGTTGGAAGTGACCCAAAGAGATCACTGAGTCCAACCCCCGCTACCGGACCACACAAACTTGCTCAGGTCACAGAGGAAGGCATCCAGACAGGCCTTGAAAGTCTCCAGAGAAGGAGACTCCACAGCCTCTCTGGGAAGCCCGTTCCAGTGCTGTGGGACTCTTAAAGAAGTTTCCCTTGTGTGGAGGTGGAATCTCTTGTGCTGGAACTTACACTCATTGCTCCTTATCCTACCACAGGGAGCAAGTGAGCAGAGCCTGCCCCCCCTCTCCTGACCCCCAGTCCTCAGATATTTATAGACATTTATTAAATCCACTCTAAGTCTTCTCCAGACTAAACAGCCCCAGGTCCCTCAGCCTCTCCTCATAAGCCATGCCCTCCAGTCCCTTAATCATCCTTGTAGCCCTCTGCTGGATCCTTTCCAGCAGATCCCTGTCCCTCTTCAACTGAGGAGCCCAAAACTGAACACAGTACTCAAAATGAGGCCTCATCAGGTCAGAGTAAAAGGGGAGGAGAACCTCCCTTGATCTACTGGACACATTCTTCTTTATACATCCCAGGACCCCATTAGCCTTCTTGGCCACAAGGGCACATTGCTGTCACATAGATAACCAGCAGTCCCGGGTCCCTCTCCACAGGACTGCTCTCCAGCAGATCACCTCCCAGCCTGTACTGGTGCAGTTTGTTATTCCTCCCCAGGTGCAGGACTCCGCACTTGTCCTGGTTGAACCTCATTTGGTTCCTCTTTGCCCAGCTCTCCAATCTGTCCAAGTGTCGCTGGATCTAGAGCACTGACTTTTGAAACCAAATATCCCTCCCAAACAATTACAATGCTCCACATCAGACTGTTGTGCTTGGAATAATATTTTCCCATAAAGAAAACAGTAATGAAATTAAAGGAGTGTTTTCCTTAACAATGTAAAAACAAAAACCATGACACATTAAGCAACCACACTTACATTAAAAAACAAACACAATGGTAATAATGCCTCCTTCATTACCCATTTTGTTTTTGAAATGACTGGATTAATGCTGGGGGATATTTCTAAAATGGGGTGATACTGAGAAGAGCACAACAAGAAGGCTGAAAAGTGGCTGAGATGTGCCTGAAAGCACATCTTTCAAGGACCTGGGGGTCTGGGTTGATGAAAAGTTCAACATGAGCTGGCAGTGTGCATGTGTAGCCCAGGCAGCAACCCTGTGCTGGGCGGTGTCAAGAGCAGCATGGCCAGCAGGGCAAGGGAGGGGATTCTCTTCCTTTACTCTGCTCTCTTCAGACTCCACTGGAGTACTGTGTGCAGTTCTGGATACCTCAACACAAGAAGGACATGGATCTGTTGAAAAGAGACCAGAGGATGCTCAAAGGGCTGAAGCAGCTCTGCTATGAGGACAGGCTACAAAAGTTGGGCCTCGTCAGCCTGGAGAAGAGAAGGCTTTGAGGAGACCTTATAGTGGCCTTCCAGTATCTGAAGGGGGCCTGCAGGAAGGCTGGGGAGGGACTGTTTACGAGGCCTCGTAACGACAGGACAAGACTGGCAGAGGGAAGATTCAAACTAGATGTTAGGAAAGAGTTCTTTACTGTGAGGGTGGTGAGACGCTGGAACAGGTTGTCCAAGGAGGTTGTGGCTGCTCCCTCCCTGGAGGTGTTCAAGGCCAGGCTGGATGAGGCCTTGAGCAGCCTGCTCTAGTGGGAGGTATCCCTGCCTATGGCAGGGAGTTGGAACTGGATGATCCTTGAGGTCCCTTCCAACCTAAACCATTCTATGATTCCATGATTCTATGATCTTTGAAGATTTGGATGTGACAACCTGGCAATGAGAAACTACTTGAAGAGGATAACACTAAATTGCAAGATGAGCAAAGTAGTGGGGTCAAACAAGTATAGACCACAACATTGTAAGAGCTGCAGAGACACTGGAATGGCAGTCAAGAGCATAAAAACGATGGTTGCGGGAAAAGAGGTGGCAAACAATTATCAAAAGGCTGTAAATATTAGGTAGAGCTAAAGAGTGACTAGAAGGCCACTTAAGAAATAAGATACTTGACCTATTCTGAAGTAATAGGATTTTATGACAATAAAAGAGAGTTGAAAAGACATTGGAAATTACTCCTAGTTAAACAGAGAAGCTGGGACATGGTAGAAGACATGGGACAGCTCAGAGTAATCATTGCTGCATTTTCTTCCCTGACAGTTCTGATATACTGCATCAGGAATGGTGTGGTCAGCAGGAGCAGGGAGGTCATTCTGCCCCTGTACTCTGCACTGGTTAGACCACACCTTGAGTACTGTGTTCAGTTCTGGGCCCCCCAGTTTAGAAGGGACATCGAGATGCTTGAGCGTNGATGATCTGTGAGGTCTCTTCCAACCTTGGTGATACTGTGATACTGTGAGTTTCACTGACACACTCAACAAAAACCCCAAAACCCCAAACTCCAAAACCAACAGAAACAAACAAACAAAAAAAACAGCAAACAAAATAATAAAAAAAAAAAAACAAACAACCACACACACAAAAAAAAAACACAACACCCAAAACCAACCAAAAAAAGTCCCCAAAATCACCACACCCAAACCCACCAAACAACAGTAACAAAGGCCCCACTCCAAAAACAAAACACAAATAACCCCCACAAACTTAACCAAGCAAACATAAAATAAAGGCATAATAAACAGGAAAAATTGTGATGACAGAGGCTGGTGAGTCACATGAAAATTGCCATTTCCAAGGCCATTGAACAGTGAAAGAGCGAGGGTTAGGAAACAAAGAGGAGACAGTCAGGCTCTCCGCCTCTCAGTCTTTGATCCTTGACCTCAATGGTGTTTTATGCCAGACAGCACAAGTATCTCATTGGCTGGTTTGCCTCTTGGGACACAAAAACACAACTTGGAGAAAAATAATGATAGCTCACCAAAACCAATGGAGGACTAAGCTGCACTGAAGGAATCAAACAGAATTGCCAACTTAGTGAAAATACTTAGGACTCTGAACTATGTGTGTTATATAAACTATTATATTAATATGCTAACATTGTATATAGTACATTATTTATTTTTATGTACATTCTATGTTGGCCATTCAGATGTCAGACATACTGATGCTGAGAAATTGTTTCTCATGTTGAGGTCTATCTGTAATCGATGCCTTCGATTTCACCCATCTGTGGTATAGTAACAGCACACTAGGCTGAGTTTGAACTATGTGGACAAACAAAACATTTTTCATGGATGATAATATTAATGAAAATATCTTTCTGAAGATGTATCTGCTTTCATAGCTGTTATTTTTTAGAAATCACTTTGTCAGGAAAACAAATCTAATACTTTCTTTTCATATTACTTCATATGGGTTACCTCTGTCGCCTACCCAATTCTTCCAGAATAGAATAGAATCAACCAGGTTGGAAGAGACCTCCAAGGTCATCCAGTCCAACCTAGCACCCAGCCCTAGCCAGTCAACTAGACCACAGCACTAAGTGCCTCATCCAAGCTTTTCCTGAACAGCTCCGGCGACGGTGACTCCACCACCTCCCTGGGCAGCCCATTCCAATGGCAAATCACTCTCTCTGTGAAGAACTTCCTGCTAACATCCAGGCTATACCTCCCTTGGCACAACTTGAGGCTGTGTGCCCTTGTTCTGTTGCTGGTTGTCTGGGAAAAGAGACCAACCCCCACCTGGCTACAGCCTCGCTTCAGGTACTTGTAGACAGCAGACTTCTCAAAGCCACCTCCAAAAGTTCTAGAACAGAAACTCCTAACTAGTTTCTAAGTCCAGATTCATTGTGAGACTGAATCTGATGCTGATCGACTAACTGCATGTTCAGGTACCTGAGAGATGCCAAGAGAAGGGAAAAAAGATGCAGGGCTACCAGAAGTCAGAGAAACAGCTCTCCTCTGGACCCACTCCAGCACCTCAATATCCTTCTTGGAAGTGAGTGGCTCAGAACTGCACACAGTGCTTGAGGTGAGGCCTCACCAATGCCGCATTCAGGGGCAGAATTCCATCCCTAGTCCTGCTGGCCACACTATTCCTGATACAGTGCCCAGGTGGCCTTCTGTGCCACCTGGGCACACTCAAAGAGCTACATTAGAGTGACTGAGATAGAAAACATCACACTTTTACACAGTGCAGAAGCACAAACAAGCAACTTAGTGAAATTTCTCCATGATCTCATAGCTGAGCACGGGGAAACATTTCAGCTGAACATTACCCATAGGAAGAGGGAAGGGAAAAGGCAGACCACGGTACCTGCTACCAAAAGCACTCCCCCAGCTAGCAGTGGGGCATTCTGCCAAACAAAACGTATGAGTCTAAGTGGAACTGAGAAAAGCACAAAGAACATTTTTATTTTACAATCTCTAGAAGACTGCTGAACTACCCTCTAAATTTTCTCCACATAACAGCATGCTGTTTTGATAGCAGTCTACAGTATATACACAACTACATATTATGTAAGAAAACAGTTAGCAATATGTCTTTTAGAGTTTCTTTCTCATGTGACCCTACAATACAATCTGAAATTACAGGGTGAAGGGGAGAAAAAAAACGAAGTAAATGCTATCAGAACAAATCTGAAAGTTTTGAAGTACCCTATAGACACTAACATCAGTCTCCAAGCATGAAATATACATTTAACACCTCCATATAAAATTAAGAAGATAAAAAAAAAAGATGTACTTTATCAAGGTGTTACTGACAAAAGAAGAGGTAAAAAGAAATGTTAAGACTACTTTCCTGAATATCCACAGTGATTTTTTTCATAAAACCTGTAGCTAATAACCTAAGTGCTCAGCAGCCTGAAATGTATTTAAAACTTTAAAACAAAGCATTTCAGATGTCCTGAATGATAGGCATATTCAAGGCAGATGTTAAAATAGCACTGGTTTGGGGTGAGTTATTAAGTTCTTCAAGAAAAAGTAATAATCTACTATTTTAAGGATAATTGTCTGGAGTCATTTATATTTTAGGGAAACAAAAATATTTGAAATAGTCTTTTAAAGGATTATTAACAAATCCCTAGAGGAATGCAGCCCACCTCAGTCAGTTTTCAACCTTAAAAGCAAATTCCGACATATCCAGAACATTAATGAAGCCAATGTTTATACTTAGATAGCATGTTAAAAGTGAGGATTTCACAGATAAACACAAATGCTGTTGACTGCCTACTGGAGCTCATAGGAGAAAGAAAAAAGAAGTTCACGATATGCAGCAGCTTATGGTTGTTGAAGGTGAGATTTAAGGGAGTGAAGAACATTATTAACAGTATGAGAGAATTTGTTAAAAAATATCTAAAGAAACAAGTCAGTAATGTGTTTCTATTTTGTACACTTTACAATTATTGCAATTAAATTATAATGGTTTTTAATAGCTAGTATTAGAGTGCTGATAAAGAAGCAGATCAATTCAAAGCTCAAAAATGGAACAAGAAAAAAAGAATGAGAGGTTAAGAGCAAAACAGTGCTAAAGAACTGCAAGGCTGAGTCAAAACTGGCAGAGATGAACAGAAGAAACAAGCATGGAAAGACAAACAGAGCTTGAGAGCTCTGTAGAGCTGTACAAGAACATTAAAGCAAAACCAACCAGTAAATGAAAACGCAGAATGGAGCCGTATGGTTACAGATTATAATGCATAATACAACACCACAGGCAAGCAGGCAGAGGTTTGTGTGGTTTATACATATAAATGAAAATGATGATGAAGCCTCAAAATTATTAAAGAGAATAGCTGCTTAAAAACAAGGGAACGGAATAACTGTTATTACTTTTGGCAGCAATCACTATGTTAGGAAGGTGTTTAAACAGCAAAGAAAAATAGGTTATGTCAGGAATTAATAACCCTTAGAGCAGTCTGTGTACCCAGAAATACTACCTTTTTTTTGCAAGTTTATCAGTAGATCTAATAAGAATCTGTTCATAAGGCTTGTTAAAAAAGCTAAGGTAGTTCTGTACAGAAACCAAGCAGAAAACCAGCAATGAACTACTAAAAAAATAGGCAGCTAGTTTCAAAGAATTCAAGTATGTGCCTTCAGTTAAAAAAAAAGAAAGCTTTTTGCCCCTCCAGTCTCTAAGATTCCAAAGTATGATCACATTATTAGAATTCTTCAAAGCAATGAAACACATTTTACAAAGATGTAGAAATACTGAGAGAAAATCTACTTACAGTCATCTAAAGGAACACAATCTTGAAGTATCTCATCTACAAGTAGTCAAAAATATGGTAATACTTCCTGTTCTTCATGGAACTTGCCTGTTCACTACGTTTGAATGTTCCTATTTTATTAGCAAGTGAACAAGTTTCAATTATCAACTCCTGCCTCACATGGCTGCTCCATGAAGAATCTGCCCAACCTCTCCCAAAAGATAAAAACATACTAGGACCTTCACTGCCACCATGCAACTTTAATCTCACTAGAAACAGGCTGTTTAAGTAGCTACACCCATCTCTTACAGGACAGTTTGGCTATCAAACATGACTTGAGAGGTGGATACAAGGAACTAGTTTTGTCCATTTTCATCCTTGCACAGGGCTACACAAGGTCTCAAGACTTTTTTTTTGGATTAGAGTTTTCAAAGCTAAGCTATCTTGTTGTATCTTTAATGCAAATATGGCATAGTTTCTAAATGCTAAATGGCAACCAGCATACAGACTTTTTCACTTTAAGTAAACAGCTATTTGAAACAAAGCCTTTCAGCCTAAATGAAGGCTTTCTGAAAAGACTGAAAGCCTTCAGTGGTACTAATTAGATAGAACCACTACATCTTGAGGCTCACAGCTGCTCACCAGTACCCTCTGCAAATGCTGAGAATTAAATGCATGGTTAGAGGTTCCAATTGATTAACCAATATCAGTCGCTCCTTCTCCACAGGTAGAGCCCTAATCACAGTTGTCTTATTTTCTAATATACCATTATACATATGTTATAATGCTGACTAATTACTTGTATCAGTTTAAAGACATTTTTAATGGCAATCTGTCCTCATTTAAAATCCATGCTTTAAATGAACAGGAAATTATCCCTCAGTGTTCTGATTAAAAGTAAAAGGTTTTAAAAAAGAAAGGTGTGATACAGGTCTTTTCTTGAGAGATGGTACTGCAAATTGTCAGTCCTCTACACATTACATAGGAGTTCTACTCCTTACCTGTTCGATAACTTCATTATTTCTGCAAGTATTTATAAAATGGCATATCTGCAATAGCTTTAAGACTTTATAAACAGAAGTAAGCAGTCAAGCTACATAGGACAGAGTAAACACTGACTGTTCATAAGGCCAGAAGTAAACAGTTCCCTTTGAAGGAAGGAAACACTGGGGAATGATTAGGAAGTTTCTATTTCCATCAGCTGCTTAAATCTTTTAACAAAGTACACCATCATTGAGAAACATTAATAGAAAAAGAGCAACCCAGTTAATTCATCAACTTTGAGAATGATAATCTAATGAAAAACAAATGGAGAAGAAACAGGTGTATAAGACTTTGAAGACAGGAAGAAAAAGCTTTCAAATATTTCAGGCCAAATCACATGCTTTATCACCAGGAAAAAATGAATTTGGCTTCAAAGGCAGCTCAAAGCTCTGAGAAAAACACTGTGTGCCAATCAACCATATGTTCTTCTTTCAACTGAAAAGTGGTAAGAGTAAGAAGCCACTCAAGGTCCTCTCTGGCCACACACCTAAGTGAAAACACTCTATGTAAACATCAAGTGGTTAGCCTTTGCAGGAAAAAAAGGCAAATTTAAATATCAAGATTTTCTCCTAGGTACATAATCTCTTCTCTGTGCTCTGTAGGCATTTTAAGTTACTCAATATAACATATGCTTCTTTTTTTGTGTGTTTTGGGTTTGTTCATTTGTTAACATCCTAAGGAGAAAATGCCACAGTTAGCCTACTTGTTGCAAAACTGCCTAATAAAGTCAAATCTCTCATTTCAGTTCCTCATTTACTAAACACTAAAGATATGTCTCTTTTCTTAACTTTACAATTCTATGAAATTCCACCTATAACAAAAAACAAACCAAACCAACCATACAAAAACAGAATAGAATTGCAGTTCTTCAGCCTCACTTAATTACACTCCTTAACTACATTATTCTCTTCCATGAGAAGTTACAGGAGTTTGATGGGTCAACAAAGAGTATATTCTCTCTCTTATATCCCCATTAAATCAAACTCTAAAACAGAAGACAAAGTCAGTGTTCTGAAGCAAAAAAAAACCCAAACAGATTAAAGGTATTTAATCAGAGTGGAAGGTATTTTTACAATGATTAATTGCAAATGGAATGCTTATATAAATACATAAAATCAAGCCATAACAGAGATTATCCCTGACCTTGAAAAAAGCTTTTCTTGGTATATTTCAAAAGGGAAAAATCCCTATTTTCCTGTTAATGCTGTCATAAAGCCCAGAATGAATTACTAAAAATCATTACTTTTATGTTAAAAGCTCTCAAGATGATTAGAATGAATTAGCAGGGGATGGGAAGTAAAAAGACAAACAATGCTGAAGAGGCCATCTCCAGAAAAAGTGCTGTGAATGCAAGTGTCTAAAGCCTTGAATGCTTACTAGTATTGCTCATTATAGTAGTTGCCTCTCTTTCCATGCAACGTTTTATCTGCTCACCAATGTACAATCTTCTTCTTCCTGCTCCTTCCCCACTCCTCTCACTAAGAAGACTCTCTTCCTTAATACCACCTATCACTCACTTGACAGCATTCCAGCTCTGCACCCAGACAGAATTCTGGTGAAAAAAAAAAAATCTGCAGGAATAGACAAAACAGTATTGTCAAATTGTGCATCCCTTGCAATGCTAGAGACAATAATCCAGAAAAAAAAATATGTAAATTTCAATCTTCAATCCTGGAAAATGCAATCTACTCCCAAGATTATTTCATTGGGAGGGCAGTAGGGGCAGAAGGCAGATTCCAGCAACTAAAAATATAAATCCTTAAACATTTGGTGGAAAGAAAAAACAAACAACCCACCCAAAACCAAAACACACACTAAAACTTCCTTAGGAATTTCTGCCAATGGTAGGGCCATATACATTCACCAGAAACTACTCCGAATCCCACAATCCAGAGGTTAAAAGTTTTATAGCTCACTAATTTTATTAAAATAAAACATAACTTAGTTAATAATAAAGCTGACTTGCCCATTTCCTGCAAGTAAATATGTCTTCAAGTTGAAGTCTCAATCAAAATATGGTAAGAAGGCACATAATTTACAACAGAAAGCACTAGTCTCAAGATGAAAAATTTCTTCACATAAGGAAGAGATACACATTCACAACAGAGAATCCTTTCAAAAAACCTAGTATGTTGTTTGTACACCCTCCTTTTCTGTTTTTAATGTCCACACACTGCTGCATACAGATGACAGATGAATATGTGTTAAAGATACAGAATCATAGAATCAAGCAGGTTGGAAGAGACCTCCAAGACCACCCAGTCCAACCAGCCCTGGTCAATTAACTAGACCATGGCACTAAGTGTCATCCAGGCTTTTCTTGAACACCTCCAGGGACAGCAGCTTCTGGGGACTCAGGTTTCTGGGAGGGTTGTTGTGTTTCTGTATTACCTTTTACCTTGTATATTTCTGTATATTAGTGTATATACTGTAAATATCTGCTTGTCTATTGTGCTAGCTGTAAATATAAGCTTCATTCAAATTTCCAGAGCTGTCTGGCTGTGCCTCATCCAGTCTTTTCTTCAACACCTCCAGGGATGGCGACTCCACCACCTCCCTGGGCAGCCCATTCCAATGGCAAATCACTTTCTCTGTCAAGAACTTCCTCCTAACATCCAGCCTACACCTCCCCTGGCAGAATTTGAGACCGTGTCCCCTTGTTCTGTTGCTGGTTGTCTGATTTAATGTGGGAGAAGTAAATGAAGATTAGCAGTTTGAAAAAAAAAAGAAAAAAAAACACTCCACACTGTTTTAACTTGACAAATTACTATGTATACTGTATAAAAATATATATAATATTGACAGATATCTGTTTAACTTATATTTTACACACAAGTTCAAAGGCATACTGCATTCAAAGTAATACTGTGTAAAAATGTGTAATAATAACAAGTGTTCATTTATTCAATTGCCAAAAATTCCTTTCTTAGTAAGGGTTTGAGGCTTCAGGCTTTTTGGTATCTTTGATGCAGCCACTGGTGGATCACCTTCACTTCTGATCAGGTGGCAGCAAATGTTCTGAACAAATACTGTAAATTCATTTTTAAAAGTAATTTTGGTTGTTTGGGGTTTTAGTTGTTGTTGTTTGGGTTTTTTTGGTTGTTTGTTGTTGTTGTTGTTTTTTTTTTAAACCATAAACAAACTTGAAACTACTTCTAAACAACTGATTGTGAGAGTAACTGTAAAAACACCACCCTTCGATAAGCCAAAACCCAGATTTTCTGCCCACAGAGAACCAACTCCTTTATGCAAGTTATCTGAGGAACAGATTTTTTATTCCTTATGCCAAATCTTTATGTTCTAAAAAAGCCCTTTTTGCTCTTCCTTCCCAAAATGCTCTTAGTAGAACTGTTAAAGAATCTGCAAAGTCAAATGCAGTACTGAGAGGTATAAACCATAATTATCCATACTAGATGTTCGAAATAAAACATCTGCCTATACGAACGCGTAGAAAAGACAAAATATTGTATTACAAAGAGATCTACTGTGTCTTCATATTGCTCCCATCATCATAACCAATAGTTAATCTTAGTGCCATAAATGAGTAAATTTAGCAGACTACAGTTATTTTCCTTTGTCTTTCAAAACTATCAAGAAGAAGTCTCAAACACTCCTGCAGAAATAGCAGGTCTCCAGGATAGGATAGCAAGAGTCTCAGAATCATCAGCATCATCATGAGGAAGACCAGGTAATGAAAACTAGAAAGGATTTATAGTTTGTTTTTCTTTCTGTAATCCCTGAAGAAACTCAATGGACACAAACTGGAAGTATTTTCAGAGAATTTACTGGAAATGACACTGATATAGTTAGCACATCCTTGTTGAATAGAGAAGTGCACAGTGCTATTAAATTCTTGTTAGAATTGGATTTTTTTGGTAACATGAAAGTATATTTTTATAGAACTTGTAAACAAATGAAAGGAGACCTCTGTTAAATTACATCAGTCAAGTGCTTCAGCTCCACCAAGAAAGTACCTATAACATTACTATTTCCTTTCTAACTTGACTCAGATTGTTTAACATTAACCCAAGTTAAACATTACAAAATATGAAACACACACCAAACAGAGGAAACTTGATCATTATGAGCTGTTAAACCTTAAGTTGTTACCTGAAAAAAGTTAGCTCCCTTCTCTTGAATTTCTAGCACTTGCAAACAGCATCATCAGCTCACTGTCATTGCTCACACTTGGGCTAATTTGGATCTCAGCTTTGCTGCCCCCCTTTCCTTCCCCCCCCCCAAAAAAAAACCTCCTCAGACCAACTCATGATAAAGCTGATCTTGGGTCTTGACTAGGTCCTCATTCCCCAGCTACAAATTTTGTGCTGACTTCCTAGGAGATTCAAGCAAGCACAGGCAATTGCTATTGCTCTGACAACTGACCTTCACAGACACTGGTGAATGACTTAGTGAGCCACAAGCTAAAGCTCCACCATGCTTCAGAGTACCTTCTCTACCTAAGTCTACATTTTAATATAAATATATATAATTATCTCTCTAAATTATTATGATTATCAACATAATATGCCTAGAGCATTATGCTGCTTCTGCCAAACACAAACAGCAAGACTGAGCAGTATTAGTTACTACTAGAACACAGCATATCAACCATGCATGCTTTCCTCCTCCCAAACACCCTCATACTGCTCAGAGTAATTTTTCTAGAAATGGATATTCTATGTATTAAACTCAATGTAAGTCTCTTTCAGAAATAGCTATTTCTATTAGCAAAGTATTAAAAAGACACTATTACATCTAGCTAATGCATCACGAGTTCAACTTTAAAAACATTCTCCATATACATCAAATAGTTTCCATAAAGAGAATACAATTTAAGGAAATAACCTGCAAAATGAGCTACTCGTGTTTTATTTCTGTCCAGATTGCCTTACAGCTTCTATACCATGACAAAACGTGCCAACATATCACATAATACTGGAGAATCAACAGACAAATTTACTGAACATGCAAAAGGCAGTCAGGAGGGGAAATTGTGGGAAATTCCAGTATGAATCACCACTGAGGATCCCTGGGAGGAGAGAGGGAGTACACAAAGAAAGAAAAAGAGGAACACAGAAATGATTCCTAAAGACTGCTTTTCCTATTGAAAACTAAACCAGACTTCGAAAGAGCGGCTGTGGATTCCTTAGACAGATGGTGTCAATAGATGTGTCTATTAGTCACTTTGGCAGCAGCACCATCGTGATACAGCTTGTAAAACAACACTGGAAAGTGCAATGTGAACAAAAGACAAGTACATTTAAAACTTAATTTGATTTTCCAATAAATGACACTTTTCCCCACGTATCACATCAATATATTAATGTACATTAATATACTGCAGCTTCTACTGCAATTTTCCAGACTGTAAATGAAAAGTGAAACTCCACACAGGACAGCTGGCCTCAACAGGTGAAAAGCTCAGACCTAATGTCTTTCCTATCAAAGTCATTTTGCACGTCTGCTTTTGCTTTCTTTCAGTAACTAACAACAGATAGCGCTTCTTTCTCACTGATATGCCGTTTAAAACTGGATGTCACGCTTACTCACACTCGACGAGTTGCAGGGTGTCTACTTCCTATTAATGTGTTCTAACATTTTAACTAAGCAGGTCTTAAATGCTTCAATTTTACATGTATCTGGTTTATCTGAATTTAGCTTCCAGAAATATTATATGCCAACAGACATAAATGAGGTATTCCTAAGGCATTCTTAAATTAAAGCATATGAACACAGAATCCTTCACAAAACCTAAAACCAGCTTGGTTAGCTTCTACTGAGAGGAAGTTCCACAACAACAACAAAAAAACAGGTTTTGGAATTCAGACATCACCATTGTAGCATAAAACTTTTTCACAGGTACTGATGGGTTAAGGCTATCTAGGAATTTGCTAGAATAGCTAAATGCATTAGGAACCAAGTCAACTTCTATTAGCTGATGCATAATTCTGCAAAAATACAATGTCACCCGTCTGGATAAATTTAAGAAGTGTATGTAAAGTAATATCTATCTATTAGAAAGTAAACATATTTTTTAAAATACATATTCATAGGATACACTCTTCTTCATTCCTAGTTCACTGATGGGAGTTGAAGCGATAACATTAAGCAGTGCTTACACTGCAAAGAAGGAAAAATATATATTTTTAATCCTCAAAAATGTTTTAAACATTAAGAAAGTCAGGAGTCTATCCCAATGCTCTATTTCTCCACTAAGATATTTAACTGAAAGAAGTAATAGTTAAACCCTGCTCTTTTCAGGTAGAAGCAGATGCTTAACACAGCACATCAACCCTCAGAGAGAACAGTTCCAATAATCTTGGTTGTTACCCATGGGAAAAGGAATGTGTTAAGCCAAACAAAGACAGGGTTTGTCTTATCACAGGTAGTGTATATGGTGGGAAAACTTGGAAAACTGTCAAGATCCAAGAGCAGAAGAATTATAATTTAATTGCCCACAACAAAGCATTCCACCTGCCTAGCAGAAAATCCAAGTCATACAGTTGCTGTTTTAATTGTAAAGGATTCACTGGTTATGATTATGTCTCCACTGTAACCACTATGCTATATAAAATTTAAACCTAGGCAGAGTTTTATGCCATGGTCTGTGCTACTTTGAGCCTACCTAGAATGTTTTAGTGAGAAGAATTAGATTATAGGCTGTGAAAAGGAAACNGTATAAATACAAAGCTTCTTTTGATTCCCAGAGCCAATGAGTCTAGTCTGGGTGATTTTCCAAAAGGGGGGTGGGGGGGAGTAACACCCAAACCATCACAACGGTCCTACATTTCTTTTACAGAAGGAAAAATAACAGGGGCAGCGTGGAATCATGTTCACACAGCAAATTCAGGCACGGTAGACAGACACAAGATAAGGGTGTGGGTGCAGAGCAAATAGTAGCATTTCCTAAGGAGACTGTAGCACTACCACAGCAATGTCCTAATTACTGTCTCAAACAACAGACGTGGAAATAATCAAACAAAAAATTCTTAGAAATGCAGATGGGGGGGACAACAAATGGCTTGTCATTATGTGTTTTCTAAATGTCACTCTCCATTCTGATGGAACAGAAAATACATTTGCTGCACAACTCTTTCTACTCTGAAGCTCCCTGAATTATAATCAACTTTTAAAATATACACATGAAAGATTATAACTTTTTTCCCTTAATTACATACAAGCTTCCTTATTTTAATAACACTCTGAGCCACTTCAATTTTTATTTAAGGATGGTGTTCTTCTCAAAGAAAACATCCTCCCCTCTCTAGCATGCTTAAACTTGTGTTTGTAATAATGGGCACTGGCAGCTGCTATAAATTGTCAAAATTAGCTATTCATGAGAGTGGTGAATGTGCTAGCAGGGAAAACAAGGAACAAACCAAACACACATGAACAAACAAAACCAAAACAAGAGTGACCAGGGCCAGAGCAATATTTTTATGTTAAGCAAGAATAAATCTATTTCAAATTAAATAATGAGGTATCCTAAATACAAAACTCTGATCTGTGTGAACTTCTAAATCACAAAGGTGACCTAGAAGACCAAGTTAATCCTTTCACCTGTCTCTGAGAAGGAATTTGAAGCAAGGCAAAGATTTTGGAAAGAAGAAATGGACACCTTTACCTTGCTTAGTACAGTGAATTGTCTCTGAGTTTGAGATTTAATGATGCAGTAAATCCGCATCTAGAACAGAATTACACCGCAGTCGTAAGCAACATAATTAAGTACTCTCCTTAGGAATTTTAATTCCTTATTGTCTATTAAGCTTTGCCACTTAGATGTATTACAAGCAACATATGTTTATATTCAGGATACAACAAAATAATTAAACATGATCTTTTAACTTTGTACAAGACACCTTTGGAGAAAAGGAACAACAATGTAGGTGAAGAAAACTGTTCAGGACACAGCCATAAGGAACTGTATTCAACTACAAAACAAACAAACCCCACACTACAAAAAAAGAACAACAAACAAAAATAAACAAATTTTTTAAAAGGCAGTAAAATACAGAAAAAGTCAAAACTTACAAAGGGATTGAAACTCAGAATGACAACCAATAACTGTCTATTTCTGTACTTGTTACTAAAAATCAACCAACAAAACCCACAAACCTATAAAGCTTCAGCTATCTACCCTGAATTTTGTTGGAACTGAAAACACATACTAGATCACTCATGTCATGAATTCTCAAATCCAGTTCTCTCCCAATTCTGACAATTACTAAAATTATAGAATCAACCAGGTTGCAAGAGACTTCCAAGTTCATCCAGTCCATATCACCCAGCCCTAGCCAATCAACTAGGCCATGGCACTAAGTGCCTCATTCAGTCTTTTCTTGAGCACCTCCACGGATGGTAACTCCACCACCTCCCTGGGCAGCCCATTCCAACAGCAAATCACTCTGTGAAGAACTTCCTCCTAACATCCAGCCTAAATGAGTGCACCAAAACCATTTCCCATATACAGCCTCTTACTTGATTGTTCTAAAAGGTACTTAATGATTTTGGCATAATTTTATTCATCAAATTTACAGACTTTGAAGTTTATTCCCATGACAAATTGTTTTCATTTCCTAAAACAGAAGGGAGGAAAGAGAGAGATTATCTTTAGAAACTAATATAATCTCTCCTTACAAGGTTTACTCCTTAAGACTGTTCAAAGTGGAAAAAGATGAAAAAATATAATCAAAATAGTTAAGATTGTATCACTGGTGAGATCTTAATCTAGTGAGACCAAAAATATTACTAGATGCGGTCTAGAGAATTCTTCTTTATCTGCTGCTACTAAAATTGAAAAATGCCTCTTTTTTTTTTTAATGGTTGAGAAAATCTGTGATGCTGTACACTTCAATCACAAATATTACCCTAAAAGTTGCATGAGTAGCACTAATATATTTCTATCAAGTGTGACACTTCCTGTACAATTCTAAAATAATAAGGTAGGAACAAAAAATGATAGATTCAAAATAAAACATCCAACTCAACAACTGATAACCTTTTGTTGCTAGCAATACTTCTGCCTACTCATCTGGGTTCTAATTTAGATTTCTCAGAGACTCAAATATAGTTGATAGAACCAATAAAAATGTATAGGATGTCCTTCCCTCTTCCCCTTTCTTTCCCAAAAGAAAAGGAATTGCAAGGAGAGAGAGAGAAAGGTATGCAGACCCAAATAAATAATCTCACTGCAATTTGGAAGTTAAAAGGAGAAAACTTAATAAATAAAAGGTATATGAGGTAGGGAAGTTACAAAAATAGAGGGAAGGGAAAACAAGATACAGAATATGTAAACATACCACCAGATTTGATGGCAGTGAGTTTTGTCTGCCTCGTGGGTGATGGCCACGTGGTGAAACAGAGGAGCAGCAGGAAAAAGGATGGTGGTTGACTGCTGGCAAGCAGGAGAGACAGGAAGAGAGAGCAAAGACGAAGTTCAACTGCTTTTATGGATCTCAGACAGGAAGGGGGAGTGGGCTAACCACCATCACCTGGTAGTATGCAGACTCACCCCTAGGGAGGGGTCAAGAACACCTGGGTCAGGTTCAAGATCACTCCCTCAGGTGGGTTAACCCTGTACATTAGTGTTATGCTAGCACTCCTGTCATGGACAAACAAATCTAACTCATATTCCCAACTATACCTTGAAGTAACCAAACCTTGTCACAAAAGGAGTATTTACAACATCTTAACAACTGATTGTTAGTAGGGTTCCAGATAATGCACAGCAGTAGGGAATAATAAGTAAAAATCCAATACTTCTTAATAATCTATGATAGGAAATATATGCAGTAAGGATAGATAAAAAATTCTGGGGGAGTTGTTTTGTTGTTTTGTTTTTATTGGCTTGGGTTTTGGTTTCTTCTGTTGTTTGCTGTTAGTTTTTTAGACTAATGTTTTTATGTAACATCTTTGCACTGATGGGTCACAGGTTCAAATGTACACACATCCAACCAACAAATGCAAATAGTGCTTCATTGTTAAAGAATATATGAAATATATATCCCTGTGGCTGTTTGACTTAGATTTCTAGCTTGGACATAAAAAATTCAGAACACAGAAACTTTGAAGTGGAAGCTCTGAGTGGAGAGGTGAACATTGTAGGGCTAGGCCATATAATGGCAACAATGGATAAGTTAATATAATGTCATTGCAGCATCAAGACCTTTATGTCTGGAAGCACAGCTTGGACCTTCCCCTTGCTGCTTCTGCTGAGGCCACTACTATCTTCTTCCAGTGCTGTTTTGGCTGCTGCTGCTTTTGCTGCTTCAAAACTGCTTCATCCTCTCCCCATCTTTCTTAAGGTTACTATATTTCTGTAGTAGTTTATTCTCCTTATGCTCTTATATTTAAATTGTAATAAAGACAATTTCATTTTTCCTGACTTTCCAAAAATCCATGTTGTAGTGAGTTTATTCTACTGGGGGAGGGAACCACCCTAATCCAGGCCAATTCCTAACATCCTTCAAGTGTGAGACTAAAACCACCTCCCTGTGATGGCAAGATAATATTGGATACACTTTAGTTTTCCCTTAATGTTGTTGAATGCACTCTTGTTTCAATACTACAGCCAACAGGGTAGAGATGTTGTTGAATGCACTCTTGTTTCAATACTACAGCCAACAGGGTAGAGATTTCAAAAGCCACTATGAAGATCATAGGATGTTAGGGGTTGGAAGGGAGCCAAGATCATCGAGTCCAACCCCCCTGCCAGAGCAGGACAATACTATCTAACACAGATCACAGAGGAACACATCCAGACAGGCCTTGAAAGTCTCCAGAGAAGGAGACCCCACAACCTCTCTGGGAAGCCTATTCCAGTGCTCTGTGACCCTTACAGTAAAGAAGTTCCCCCTTGGGTTGAGGCAGAACCTATAACTCTATTTTCTTTATGCAAGAAACATTACCTTTAAAAAAAACATAACTTGAGTAGCATCTACTTTTTATTGAATACACACAATTAAAGCTGGACAACGTATCAGCAGCCTAAAGCAGAGCCATTAATTAGCTCAACTGCTGAACACTTTCCAGAATGCTATTGCTTCTGACTATTGGATGCTGTGATCTTATTCTGTGGCTTTCATGGGATCCTAATTAGTGATTTCTCAATCTCATTAAAAAACAACAACCACCAAAAAAAGATTCCAGCTAATTAAAACAGAGTCCTTAAATTACAGATCTGCCGACATCCTGCATGTAAATACAATAGCCTGATAAACTAAATGGCTGCTGAAATGTACACTTTCCAAAAGAAGATACTTAAAGGCTTTGATTCCCCCCAGCCAGGTTCCAATTTGGAGGAACTCTCCAATTTATTTTTGTCTTCCCGGAATTTTTACTCAATTATTTAATATTTCTAAGTTTATCATAGAATCAGCTAGAGTTGGAAGAGACTACAAGGATCAACCCCCTACTGTGGGCAGGGAAACTCTACCCTAGATCAGGCTGGCCACAGTCTCATCCAGCCTGGCCTTAAACACCTCCAGGGATGGGACCTCAACCACCTCCCTGGGCAACCCCTTCCAGGCTCTCATAAGCCTCATGGTGAAGAAATTTCCTCCTCACCTCTAGCTTTGCTCCATATATGCTTACAAACCAGACATTATTTACACATATATACACAGACACATTGCAACTTGTCCATATCTATGGAAACGGAGCAGCCTTACATAGCCTTTCACGAGTGTGAACACTGAGCACACCTTCTGACACTTTTTGCAGACAAACTGAAAACATTGTTTCCTTTAATTCACCACAGACACAGAGAGTCCTCTATCATTCTGACATGGTCTGTAATGACATACACAAATGTTTGGAGGAAAAAGTCCTGTCTGAGACCTGATCCAAAACTGAGTATTAGCCCTCAAGAATGCCAGGTCATTCCACTGGGCATAAATATTAAAGAAATTGTACTATTAACACTAACAATATTTAATTTGGCTTCTTGCATAGAAATGTCTTTTGATCCTACTTTAGACTCAAGGGTATTCCTTCGTACTAAAAAAAACTTGGTATGTATCTTAAGAGTAATACAATAATTTCCTCCACTACAATAAATGTAAAGGCATAATTCTGCTTAACACTTGCCAGGGAACTATGCATGTTCCAAAACATACTAAATGCATTATATAATACCTGACTTTTGAAAAAAAAAAACAATATATGTATTTTACAGACATACCTTAACATGTTCAAAGAAATGCTAACTCAAGCTGTAATTAAAATAAATCCCTATAAGCAGGGCAGGGCAAGGCAAGCAAGTTGTCTGGATAGACAGTCTAAAAAAAGACAACAACTAAGTGATGCATTAAATAACAGAGCAAGCACACAGCCATCCAAGTCAAACCCAGAAATCTTCTGTTACAATTGCCCACAACATTATCCATGCTAAGGAATGTGCTGAAGAAATCCTGCACACAAAACTTGTTGCTGAATAATTAGTGGAGACCTCATGCCACTGAGGATCTATAGGTCTCCAACCCTCTATCTCCACCACTCTATCATACTTGCCGTGTTAAACACTGCCTCTCATACTACTGACATACAAATGCCTTCAAATTCTTACTGACACAGACTGAGAAAATTAGTTCCTAATCAGCAGGTACACAGTTTAGGGCAAACCTTTGGACTGTTGGTCCTGCTGTCCAACTGACAAACAGAAGGCAAGAGAACTCCCTTGCTGTGCAGATGATGCCAAACAAAGTAGGTACCTGTGCTGGAGCATGCAGGCTCATCACAGAAAAATGTGATAGAGATCTGACTTATCTCTACTTTCAACCCTTGAGAATGTAAGAGGAGGAACTATGCTTAGGTTACCTCAAACATCTGACACTTGGTTTTCATACATTACAGATCTAGTAAAAAGAAATATTGAGCGATCTTTCTTTGTATTCCACTGTCTTTCTTTACAGGCTCTGAAGTCATACAGCTGCCAAACGAAATGTGCAATTATTCAAAGCTCCTGTTATGAGTCCCAAAACCAAATGGCAACCAGTCTTAAACAGTCAACCAGGATTCAATTATGCCTTCCACCTGAGACTATCGACCATTCTCAAAAGAAAGGTACTGTGATGACACTTGGTACCGTTTGGGAACACCCAGAACATGCTGCAGATTAAACACTGGAGTCATCGAGTACAGCAAGTTCTCCACCGGACAGCAGTGTGCCCTTGTAGCCAATGGTAGGCATCCTGTGGTGCATCAAAAAAAGGTATGTTCAGCAGGTCTAGGGAGATTCTCCTCCTCCTCTGCTCTGCCCTGGTGAGACCACACTTGGAAGATGTGCCTGGTTTTGGGCTTCTCAATTCAAAAGAGAAAGAGGTCTGCTGGAGAGAGTCCAAAGGAGAGCTACAAGGACAACTGCAGGACTGGAACATCTCTCCTGTGAAGACAGACTGAGAGACCTGGAGCTGTTTAGTCTGCGTAAGTGAAGGCTGAGCAGGGATCTTATCAACATCTATAAATATCTGAAGATGGATGTCAAGATGAAGGTGATGGTCTCTTTTCAGTAGTACCTGTTGTTCCTTGTCCTATCACTGGGCACATGTTAGGATGCAGGAGGTTCCACCTCAACATGAGGAGACACTTCTTTAAGGTGAGAATGACAGAGCAGCGAAACCTGCCTGGATGCATTCCCGTGGAGCCTGCCCTAGGTGATCCTGCTTTGGCAGAGGGGTTGGACTTAATCTCTGGAGGTCCCTTCCAATTGTTATGATTCTGTGAATCTATTTAAAGTGCCTGTGCATGATGAAGAAATGTCCACCTGTTCATGATCTGATACAAGAGGTAGCATTCTGCACACAGTAATGTTTTTGCTTAGTCCAAACCCTTTCCAATTATCTATTTATGAACACTTTAAAAATTAAATACTGCCTTATTCCTGGACCTATTTGATCACAAAAATAGGAAATATGCATCAAAGAGTAAACACTTTACATGATTGCATCTAGTGTAAAAGCAAAACAATTGCTATGCAAAGCACAGTGCCTAAGAAACTTCAAAACATCTATTTACAGTGGGAACCCAAATTACTTGACAGGAAAGAGAGGCAACTCAAACTAAACAAAATTAATTTCTCCACAATGTTAAATCTAGGTAACCAAATCACTCCATCAGTTGGAAGGATCTAGTCTTAGAATCTTTGGCCAGTGATGAACTGTTAAGGACAACAAAGCCAAGAGTCAGTAGGCATTTCCTTTCCAAATTTACTGCACATTTTTTTTGACAGATGTGTACACAGTATGCTACAAAAACAAGGGGGGTTCTCTGTACATCTTTAAGTAGTACCCAGCAGTACACAAATGCTTTTAGTAAAGCATCTCACTTCTCTCTGTGATTTAGGAACAGTATTAGATAACATTAGGTTAGCAAACTCTGCTTAGTTACTCTGATGTGTTTTTTGAAGTCACCAGCTACCTAGCTTGCTAAAAGGGCCACAATTTCCATTTGACCTGTAAGGCTATTAGCTTTTGAACAACAGAAAACTTTTAAGTGTTATCAATCTTGCAGTCCTTTGTAACTTACGTTGGTGTGTAGAGAGACCAGGCTGATCCAAGCCTGTCTTTGTGTAGTTTTGAATGGACAGAGCATGCATCCTCAAGAGCTCGACCAAAGGTGTATTCTATATCCAGTTCCTTCTGCAATATAACTGTCAGGTAAACACCAAGTATACCACAGCAAAGTAAAACTGTGCTTTGCCCTCAAAAGAGCATATTTAATTTTTATCAGACATAGCAAAAATGCTGGGATACATGATACCTCTATTCTACGAATGGGGCAAGGCAAGAAGCCTCCATTAAGAGCAATCTTCAGGTCCTCCACTTAGAAGCTGATAATTATGTTAGTCATGTGGAATGATTGAGGGTTTTGTGATATCAGCTACTCTTCACCTGAGTTCAGATTACCCACTCATGTTATTAGTAGAGACAGGATGTGGAATGAGAACATGAAGTAGCTATCACCTCTTTATTTCCAAAACAGCAACAGTTTACAGACTTCTCCTTTGTAAATAATAAATCGGAATGTAGGAACGTTAACTTCTTCCTCAGAAGAGACAGAGACAAAAACAAATACAAACCACCTGATTTCAACTCCTCTCGTGGGAAATGTGCTTGCCTTTGAGTTTGCCACTATCTCATCCACTTGGACAGATTCTTAAGCAAAGTAAATTAACACCGGCTCATTAATTTCACTACAACTACACTTGCAACAGTTAAAGTTCACCTACAATGAAGTACTGTTTCACACCCAGGAAGATCTGCCTAAAGTGAGTTGAAGCCAGAAACTCCAGTGTGTTTTTTCTGTATTCTTAAGCTGAAGGTGGGAATCTTCCTCTTCTTAAGATGGCCTACAGCCCCCCTTAGGCTGCAGCGATAACAAAAAGTAACAGCTTATACAAGCAGCAATTTCTACCTGGTCAGCCCAGCTCAGCTCACAGCTGGTGGATGACTAGACAAAGCTTATGAAACCCTGAGCAACTGCCCTTGAAACAGGAGGGAGTGGTGTCTCTGTTTGCCAAACTTAAGTTACAGAATTCCCATTTTCAACTGAATTCTTACGAGATTTGCCAGACATCCCTTTTTTAATAGTCAGAAACATGTTCTGTCTGGAGCTGGTGGCTCCTTCTGACTGGGCATGTGCCAAAATGAAAGGAGTCTCAACACAAAGTGGAATTCCGGAGATGAGGCAGAGAGGAAAAAAGAAAATCTCTATCATTCAGAAAGAGAACTGCTAGGGTACCTCCACAGCCTCCATTTCCTTTTTTACCATGGATACATGTACGTCTGAATACAAAGTCTAAACTATTAATGAAGGGGAAAAAAAACAACAAACCAGAGCAATCAACAACCAAACACCACAACCCCTGGAACTAAATAAAGATTTAACATAGCTGGGGAGATATACAGCAGCATTCAGGAGTGCAAGGATAAGCACACAAGCTCTGCAGAAGAACTACATAATATTCTACCAACATAACTAGAAGTAAAAGTTCTAAAAAGACTATTTTTGCCTCCAACTGAAAATGAAACAACTGCCTACCTGAAGATTTTGAGGAACAGGCTCTGTGAAAGCAAGAGATGTCAACATGCAAAGTCTGACAGTAGGAATGGGTATCATCAAACAATCCTCCTTTTCACTCTTTACTTTGCTCATTAACTAGTTAAAGGAGGATACAGAGGCTGAATATTTTTTATCAAATGATTACACCTTTCATTTTTGTTGTTGGTTGGGTTTTGTTTGTTTTGTTGAGGCTTGTTTGTTTGGCAGAGGGTAGGTGGGTTTTTTGTGGTTGGATTTTCTTTTTTTCACATTTGCTTAACCTTGTTAAATGCATTCTTATACTTACTAGGGCATGACATTGTTTACACAAGACTAAGTGCAAAACCCTGACCTCTGTATTTTCATCATGACCTCTGAGAATAGAGCCCACTCACCCTACCAGAGTTCTTACAACTTTAATTATGTTCGACAAGGTTGCTATGCTTTAAAGGTATCATTTACCAAGACCAAAAGCTGTTCACTTTTATTCCCGTTAATCACTTCCATTTTGCTTTATTTATGTACTATGGCTTTTGCAATCAGAATTGCAATCTAACTGGATCATTCCAGATGCTGCTGAACAGCTTCTTACAGTAGTACACAACCCTATAAAAACCCACACCTTTTGTCTTTTTGTCTGATGCAAACTGAGCAAAGCTGAAGGTGCATACAGTCAGAGATAGGTCCAGCCTGTGTCCATTGCTCACAGTTTTAGTATCACGAACCAGGCTGATATATTTAAAAGAAATTCCAGCCTGTGTAACTTTCCTGCCACCAAAATACTCATTTTCTTACCACATACCATTGAACTGAAATTGTCAAGAATATGTAAAGTCAGACAACTGAGTGAAAAGCCAAGTTACCAGCAGAACTTAAGAATTATCTAGAAGAAATGTTTAAACACACCAAGTGAGATTTACTGGGGTTTTATCTCAACAAGTTCTTCAAATTATTTAATGGCATATAAGGGAATCTACAAAAATACATTAAATCTTAAAAGCTATAATAGTTTAAATCCATTATCATTTAGTTTATCATTATCACTTAGTTTAAAACCATTATCCTTTCACTTCACATTTAAAAGATGAACAGCCTAAATAAAAGTTGTATTAGATTGAGTTTATTTAATGGGATTTCTAAATTGAAATTAGAAGTATATAGCTTTAACTTTATGGCAAGCTGCACAATCTTCACATTTTCTTTCATCTATCACAAGCTACTTGCTCAGCAGACGTAAATGGGTAGGAAACAGGAGTTTCTTTGTTTGCGTACATTAACTTAAAGCTGTAAAACTCATTTAGCCAAACTTTCACCTTTAAACCTTAACCTGACTTGTAACAACATTTGTAGCCTCTAAAATTACACTGCATGCACCCAGACGGAGTTAATCACCCTTCACTTTTGATGCGTAGAATAATGATCTACCACTTAAACTTGAGCCCTTAAAAGCCTGAAGAAAAATCTGTACATATCTCTGTCTTAAATCAGTAGGGAAATAACAAAATTCTACTTAGCATTGCCGAGTTGAAAAGGAAAACAAAACAGGACATCCAACTTGCGGCTCAAAGTTGACAATAAGGGCATTTAAAGTCTCCTCAGAGGTGAAATTCATGCTTCTCAGCACATGCTATTGATCAGACACCTGGTGCTTCTAGGGAAAACACAACAAAAACCCCCCAAAACTACCCACCTAGTCACGTAGTAAAGTCTGGCTTTATTTCTTCAGTAATTTAAAACTTGGGGGAGGGACATGACCAAAAGAAATTAAGTACAGGATAGGAAATAGCATATTCTAAAACCTGACAGGCTTGTACTATTTTGAAATGGCTAGCATCATTCTCTCTTTAAAGAGAGTGCTGATCTGTGCTCATGCTGCTTATAATACATTATTGCTCCTTTCCAATATTGTGAACCAGCTTGTATTCATTTTCAGGCCTGAGCAACAGAAATATTTGAGTATTTTTGCTATTAATTAATAAAACTAAATCAGAACTATGCAAACAAATCCTTACACGTTTCTCAAATTTCCAGCTAAATGCCATTGGAAAAAAAAAATATTATACAACACAAGGGAGGGGGGAAAAAAAAAGCAAACCCAAAGTGCTTTGAGAGAGCTATCACACCAGCAAAGACAAAACAGATAAAAACATGAAGATAAAGACTGAATGAGGCCCTTAGTGCCATGGTCCAGCTGACTGGATACGACTGGGTGATAAGTTGCACTGGATGATCTTGAAGTTCTCTTCCAACCTGGTTGATTCTATGATTCTACGGATCAATTTGGGTACTGAGGAAGCAGAGGCATGACTGATTTCCACAAGAAAAACACTAACAGCACCACCAAGCAGCAATATATTCAACCTTGCAAAACAATAAAGAACCTAAATTGTAGAATCTGATTAGTCCTGAAATTTTGCTCACTTTAAGTTTAGAATTGACACTATTAATCGTCTTTTCCTCCACATACACTGTTAAGCTTTTCTATGTAATACCATGTAGTGGAAAAGTGACACATGACTTGAGCCTTTGCAGGGCAAGGTGAACATTGAAATCAGTAATTAAACTGACTTTAAGGGGCTGAGGATTCATCTGAGTTTTGTTTTTCTTCCTCAGGCCACAAAAGGACTGAGTAGATGTTTCTCTTCCATTTATGCTAATAAACAGCAGGTAGCTATTTTTATTTTGTCTTTATTACTGCCTTTTTTTTTTTTTAATATCCTGATTTTAAAAACAAGTTTTAACAAGTACATCAGTCTGCACACATAATGAGTTGGGTGGAGTAAAAGCCCTCAGAAATAGTGCACAGAGTCAATAATGGACTTGTCGCCAACACCCTGTGATTTCATGACTGCTAGAACAAAAGTAAATGCCACGTTCAGTTCATGGAGAAGAAAAGGATTTATTACCTTGACGTGGCTTTTTGCTTGACCTGTGTAAGGTGAGTAAAACAAAATTTCATTTTATGAGATTAAAAACAATCAGCCAGAAGCCTGCAGGAATTGTGATGAAATGATCAAGTTAAACGACTAACCCTTTAATTCTAATTATTACTGGACTGTAGGTCACCATGAACTTCTAACTGTGAGAATCCTCCCCATAATAAGGTCACAGGTTCAAAACCAAACTATTTTTGATTTTGAAATTTTACAGCAGCAGATTTATGTAAAATATAATGTACATTAATATAATGTATATTCTTATCAAAGACAGAAATATCAATCCTGAAGACACAATGATCTGAATGCAAACATGAAGCTGCTCCTTTTGGAATAATAACAATTGACTTAATTGACATTTAAATTGCAATTCCCTCCACACCCCACCCTCCAAAAGAAAACAAACAGTTATCAGTCAAAAAACAAACATCCACAGTATTGAGAATCCTTATAGTCAGAGTAAAAAAAAAAAAATCCAACACAAATGTGTCCAGAGAAGGGCAACAATACTGGTGAGAGGCCTGGAGCACAGCCCTGTGAGGAGAGGCTGAGGGAGCTGGGGGTGTTTAGCCTAGAGAAGAGGAGACTCAAGGCAGACCCCATTGCTGTCTATAACTACCTGAAGGAAGGCTGTAGCCAGGTGGGGATTGGTCTCTTCTCCCAGGCAACCAGCAACAGAACAAGGGGACACAGCCTCAAGTTGTGCAGGGGGAAGTACAGGATGGGTATAAGGAGGAAGTTGTTGCCAGAGAGAGTGATTGGCATTGGAATGGGCTGCCCAGGGAGGTGGTGGAGTCACTGTCCCTAGAGATGTTCAAGAAAAGACTGGATGAGGCACTTAGTGGACAGGGCTGAGTGCTAGGTTGGACTGGATGATCTTGGAGGCTTTTTCCATCCTGGTTGATTCTACGAATAAAAACTCAACACAAAAGCTACTTGTACAAATAACATTCATTCCTTCTGGTCTCAACATTAGATTTGGGTTGACCCAGTGCTTTAACAACTTTCTTAGTGCGACTGTCCCAGCAAAGGCGGGGGGGGGAAAAAAAACATTTACCCATTTGGTATGGAGAACTGGGCAAGTGAATGGGATAGGAACTAGTCTTATTCCACATTATAGTAAAGGGTACCATGTAAATGTATGAACGAGAAAGATGCAATCATTTAACTTTCAGGAGGCTTACTTCCTTGCTTTCTGCTGGACCAAACACCCCCCAGAACTAATTTTTTTTTTTTAATAATGACAGTAAAAATTAAAACAGGCATTAGACAAGTGGGAAAACTGGCAATCCAGAAACCAAAAACATCAAGCAGAGGTTTTCCCCAATGCAGTTTAGAGAACCTCAGCCTCTAGCTAGTAGAGATTAGAGCTGAATTCTATTTTAGTATTTGCAGCAATAAGCCCCAGAGGGATAATATCTTATTCTAGAAGGGCCTAGCTCCTTTTTATTTTCTACCCCTATGAATTTGCTGCAGAAAGGTCAACCATTTTGAGCAAAAACAAAAAAAGGACACCTGAACAAACTTCACTGCTTTCTCTATTCCCTCCACTAAAACTTGGAAGTAAACAGAAGTGTATTTATATCAGTACTATAATCCTCCTACAGCCGTTGAACATTTTGAACATTACTCTTGATACGATACCAACCTACATTACTATTCATCTCAGTAACTGCCAGAATCATGCTTGAGAAAATTTCAAGTAACTACTCTATATGTCTCTGATCTTGTTTCACTTTACAGGTTTCAATATTTTGCTTTTGCTACAGGCAACATAGATTAACACTCATGAGTGAAAGAGAAAATAGAAATAATTATTTTCTGAAGTTTTCTAAGAAGCAAAGCACTTACCAGAAGCAAAATTCCATCCTGCATGCTCCTTCAAGGCTTTAATTGCTGCATGAGCATTTTAAAAGTCATAAATGTTCTGAGGAATGACTGCTCTTTTAAAAGTTAATTTCTTAGTTTCTGAAATTAACAGCAGCACTGAACAGACCTCTTGTATCAAAAGGGAAAGTTTTCTTCCACCTTCTGTATTGAAGAGGTAAATAGTAGCAGCGGTGTCTTGCTGCCTTTGCATCTAGTTTTCAATTACTCCATTTCATTTCTAAGAGCTGTATAACCTAAGCAATGAGTCTCATTAATCACTATGGAATGATTTAACCCAGCCATTCAATTTCAGATGCCACTCAGTGCTTAGAGATATGCTAATTCTTTCCAAGTTTTAGCTCTTTTTACAGTTGAAGCCATAATTTTCCACATTGCTGGAGACAGGATTTTACTCCTTGCATGGGGCTTCTTGCCAATCACATTTATGCCTGAGCAGCAGCACAGTCCACGTTCCATTCCACTGTTATATCAGACACCTCTTCATTAAATCCATTTGTTGTATATCCTCTCTCCTGCATTAAGCTGCTACAGCGATACAGCCTCAAACTCGGTCCTCTCCAGTGACAATACCTGGTTTGGTCAGCAATAAGTAATATTATTAGTTACTATCCTTACCTTGTCTTCTTTTCTCCTTGCTTCTTCACATTACTTTCTCCTTCACCTCCCCTTATCACCTCCCACCATTAAACACTCCAATTATGAAGTGCGTGTCAAGTGCTGTACCTAAGGCACCAGCTATATTCCAAAATCAGAAAGTTGTACTGACAGAGCTGTTTTGTGAGTGGGAGGTGAGAGGGGAAAGCATTTAGAATTTGCGAATCCCATTTCTGAACCTATTTAGCATCCAAGAGATCTCCCAGCACAAAGCTAGATTAAGTATCAAGTTTAATACCAAAGGCCAAGAGGTTTTCATTGAAGGAAAAAAAGAGAGTAAAAATAAAAGAGATTGACCCTGGTACGTTTTTGGCTAATGATAGTAAAAGGCACTACAAGAGTGACAAGCCTAGAACATATACTCAAACACACTTTTGACTGGCCTCTCTTCCTACTCAGAGCTACAGACGCACATGCAAACTCAAAGGTACACAGCTTTTTTCAGTTAACTGGCTCTTAAAGAAATGTTCACCACTATCTCAGCTTTCAGATGAGCTGAGTAGGTACAGTGATCCATAAACATACCAAACACTTGACACAATGTAAACACTAGAATCAGGAGTTTCAGAAGACACTGCTGATTTTATATAGCTTCCGAGTTGTAGGTTTACAACTGCAACAGTTCACAACATCCTGATTCCAAAAATCAAGTTTTACTGCTTACCTAAAATTAAGTTATTCTCTAAAGCGTGTCCACCTGGTCACTATCAAGATCTCATTCCTTTCTCTTCTTACCTACTTCCAAATAGAAAAAAAATGAAAACAAAACAAAATATTGCAAGCAAGTTCAGCAGTTCACCCTGTGCACATCTTTAGGTCTACATTATACTGATGGCCCATATATCATATTCTAATTGCCCGAATGAGAAACTGTTAATGCCTATTCTGCCACTGTAGAAGCAGCTAGTAAAATTGAGGTCTTCTATATATAAACTTGAGATGACAAACTGCTTTAGAAGTCTTATCTTCAATGTAAAGGCAGTTAAGCAGTCAGATAAGAAGCAGTATGACTAACCAAGAACATAAAATAAATATCTTGCCTCAGGATATGCAGATTTCAGAATGCACAAAAATGCCGGCCAAGCAAGTTTTAATAGAATAATAGCATGAAACAGTTTAACAGTACTGAAGCAATCATAATTCTCATTTATGTGCAGGACAGTTAAAGAAGCAGAAGACAAAGACCACAAAACTGAGTAACATCAACAGTATAGAGACTATCCAGTTCTCTCACATGGTGTTGCGGAAGGCCAAAATCAGCCGAAACATGTTCTGGCTTGTCCAGACATGTTTTCTGCTCCCCGTCCCTTCTGCTGTTGGGGGAAGCGACCGTAGGAAAGGAAGACAAAAGGCCTGGTGCCTTCCAGTCTCCTTCTCTCTCTTCCAAACTTGTAAAGAGGGTACCCACAGATATTTGTGTTCTACCCTAAAAAGGTAAAAGTAAGCCCTGACTTTACCTAATGTGGTCAAGTTTGGCAAACTGCCATTCTGATTGGCTAATCTGTGGCCAAAGAACCATTAGTTTCGGGTTACACTGATAAAAAGAGATGAGCAGGTAAACACAACATGCTCTGCCTCATTGCGCTTCTGCCTCATTGCACTTGGCTGTTGGATCCTGCCGTGCTCTGCAACAGTCTGCCCGCTACATAATAACAAGCCCTGATACTTTTGGTTTGCACACCTGGAAACTGCCTTCCCTCAAGTTTACCAGGTAATAGGCATTAAGTGGTTCACACAATAGTCTCACATAGCCAGCAGGACATTGTGCCCAAATGCACATCTGCAAGACATCCTACCTGCACCTCTGCAAACCTCTGTGCCAAGTTTGCAGTCAAGGCAAAACCACGATCAGGTCAGAGATCATCTGCCCAGCACCCTGTAAGAGCCTAGGAAGATCTAGAAGTCTTAATGGCTATCAAGACACCAAGAGAACTCCTTGCAAGTGTTTGGGTACTGTCTGGAAACTGCAGTTAGCCGCAGGAGTCCACAGATAGAATTTTTGTGAGTAAATATTCAAAAGCCTTTTTGCAAAAAAATCTGTAAAATCTAACTGAATCCTGCCTTAAGCAGAAAGGAATTTCTTGATTCCCTCGAGTGAGCAAGCAGTATAATCGACCACAAGAACCTCTCTTCCAGTTCAATTAAGTTTAATGTTAAACTATTGCTAGTTATTTCTTAAGTGTTCTAGATCCTCTGTGTTCCTTTGTGTAATGTTTTTCATGATTGTGCAAAGAACCCATTATTAAAAATACTGGGCAGTGGCTAGATTAAATATATTAATATCAAAATAATAAATTATATTAATTTTGAACAAGAAATCCCACCCATATGTCCATTACACATGGCTGTCACGGACAACGTCTGATTTCATTGGTTGGAAACCAATCTTTACTTATACTCTGCACTGCACACCTGAGAAGATGGATAAGTTCTACATTGGTGCAACCTAACTGCCAATTCACTATGCAAGATGAAGAAAATAAAATAGCACATTTAAGATTCTAAATCCCGAGTTCGGCACAGGCTTGTCAGCTTGAGAGATCTTTAATCCACAATAAAGGATGTTCATATTATTTTAATCATTCACTGTATTAGCATTAGACTTAAGGTAATGCAACACCATACTGAGCAAATACTTGTCAACAGAAAAAGGCAGATTGAATAATTTTGCATATCTGACAATGCATTTCTTCTGCAGCAGTGCACTATTGAAAAAACACTCATATAGTTTCAGTGACATCGCATACAAGTAGTCATTTTGGTCTAAGCCAAATTTATAGTAAGTTTAAAAGCTCTATTTACAGTGATTTAATAGAAAACAATTACGAACATTTATGTATAGGGTTAACACTCCAGGGGGAGTAACCCTGAACGTGACCCGAGGTGGCCTTGACCACTCCCCAGGAGTCTGACCACCACCAGGCGACGGTTAGCCCACTCCCCCACCCTGTCCCATAAAAGCAGGGGGACTTCCTGTTTCTCTCTCTCTCTGCGCTCCCTGCCTCGGGCTTACCACCATTACCATCTGTTCCTGGTTTCTCTTACCGCATGGCCAACACCCACGAGGCAGACAAAGCCACCATCATCACAGAATCGGGTTGTATTTACACCATTCTGTATTTGATTTCCCTTCCCTATACCTTTTGTAAATTCCCTACCTCAGATACCTTTTTTTTAAGTTATTGTTAAACTTTTCCTTTCAAATTCCAAATCGACTGAGATCCATTTATTTGAGGGTGCTTACTTCTCTCTCTCTCTCCATCTAATCCCTTTCTTTTGGGAAAGAAGAGGGAAGAGAGGAGGGGACTTTATAAAATTGTTATTGGTTCTATCAAATTTATCTGAGTCTCTGGAAACCTAAACTAGAACCAAGACAATTTACCATAGCACAGAAAGCCCTGTACACATCTAAAGATGTGGAGTCTGGCATCAGAAAACAAAAGGAATACATTGGTGAATTTACCTCTACCTCCAGGAGAGGATCTCTCCTCTTGTATAGATTTGGAACCCAGTTGTTACGGAATTGCTTTGAAAGCCAAGTAAGAAAGAAATCTTTAGCACCATACTATAGTGCAAAAATAAACACATATATATATACATATGCATGCTAATCCAAGCATTCTGCATGTCAGCAACCTGACCAAGAAAATAAATACCTAAGATATCATTATAAGAAAAAAATATGTTCTCATGCGCTATCTGTGTAGCTTGTTTATAGATATATATATATATATATAAACTAGAAAATATTTTGAAAAATGTGTTAAAAAGTTGAAGATGACAACAAAATTTGCTATTGCTGTTGTCAAAATCCATGCATTGAGTTAGCCTGAGGATCTGAAATGCAGTTCTCACCGAGATGCAAAGCTGCTAATAAACCCTTATCCTTTATTTAGGTCTACAAGTGCATTTTCTGCTGAATAACGGTAGATCCTCCTAACTGTCCAAGTTTCTGTTTCTGCTAAACACAATTAACATTACTTTTCTTTTCAAAAAGTGAAGACAGAACGTTTTCTGTTCCACTTCTCAGCACCTAGTCACATCTTTTTTGTGAGGCCACTTAAAGGATGTACCATTCAATAAACAATTCTGTCCTCAAAGGAGAAACAACTCTTTGCCTTAAATGCAGCTGTTCAGACAAAAAGATGGATCTAAATCAGACCAGCCTGCCACCATTCACATTACTTTCATTTTTTTTTCCTACTTTGCTTTAATCGGTCACACACATATATTAGTCTCATTCAGAACCTTCCCAAGCTTCAGAACAAGAGGGGCATGCAAAATATCTACAATTTTCACAACCTTAGAATAGTTCTCAATGTCTGATAGTATTTACCTTCTTAAGTTGCTCACATACCCCTTCACTTTACTAAAAATAGTTTATTTGCTTTGTTTTCAAACAACACAGAAAGAAACAGAATATATTTTCCTTAAGCCTCTACCCATTGTTTTCTTAGAAGTGTAGGGCATTTCCCTTATTACTTATACTTGAAATGGATACTCCAAGAGAGTTAAATGAGAATAAATACTTGTCTGTCTTTCCCTCTGATTGACTTCATGTTATTGTTTTAACACTAATTAAAGCTCTTCTGGTCCAAGAGGCCTCGCACCTCTTAATAGATGTTCCAGGATCATTTTCATAATTTTTGTAGGTAAATCTAGGTAAACACATATTTTTTTTTTCCCTAATGAAGTCATTGTGTCATCTATCAAAGAAGTTCTGGGATTCAAAATTAAATTCATTACTAATTTATTTCAGAAAAAATTACCATCATCCTCAAGCAAAGGTAACTTCCACTACTTGGACCAAGTCATACAGTCTACCAGGTTGGAAGAGACCTCCAAGATCATCCAGTCCAACCTAGCATCCAGCCCTACCCAATCAACTAGACCATGGCACTAAGTGCCCCATCCAGTCTTTTCCTGAACACCTCCAGGGTTGGTGATTGCACCACCTCCCTGGGCAGCCCAGAGCCTAGCAGATGTGCTAGGATTTCTCATTGACTGATGGGGTAAAAAGACAAGAGGTGTTAAGAACTCAACAAAAGTAAACCCATTAGCATTTTAAGGACTTCCCTCCTCTCAGAGACTGTTTCTGGGAAGCTACTCTCCCATAACTCTATTACAACCCTCCTCCTCCTTCTTCCTGTATTATTCCTGATGCATGCAAAATTACTCTCTACCTGCCTCCAAGTATATAAGCCCGAAAAGATGCAGTGATCTACCTGGTTCTCCTCCTTCTTCCGCACAGCTGTCTGAGCCACTTCTCTCATCTCTCTTCGGGGAGGAGAGATAAGCAAACTTAGCTCTCAAAAACAAAGCAAACAACAAAAGCCACTGAATAAAAGAATCCTGCACATCTGACTGTAAACTTAAGTCATTATCAGCTTTCCAGCTACTCCTCTTTTTCACCTCTTGAGATTTTCCACAGTATCAAGTCTCAACCGTGAGTTCAACATAGCTGGCTGCCATCTATGTCCCAGTGCCTGCAGAGCAAAATGTTTGTTCTCAGAAGACATTTTCTACCTTCCCATAAAAAAAGCCCTTCTACCCTCACCAGTGTAGTGCTGATTTACAGCTGATGCAATAACTGGGCAAGAGTCAGCAGTCTATGTGAAGCATGCTATTATAGTCCAACAGTGGTACTGGCATCTACATGGGTAATCTTAAAGAAGGCATAAAGAGAGGGTATAAACTAGTACATCATCTGCCCTTAAAAGCACCTGTAACTTTGAAGATACTTGAAAAAAAAATATTGCTTTGTAGCTCTGTTCTCACATTGTGGTCAAGCTTCTCATCACTAACAGGAAAATAAGAGTATTTCCTCTGTTTACGCAATTTATTGGACTTCAAATACAGCTCAGTTGCTACTTCAGTTATTTTGCTATTTACTTTACAATTTTACAAAGAGGCACTAAGGTGAAAAGGAAGTTTATTGGCACCAAAAGAGATTATAGAGCAGAATACATAAATAAAATGTGTCAGGACCTCAGCATGTAAAATTCTTAAGTGCTCTTTACTTTGCCTGGAAAGAGGAAGGTTCCTAGAAGCTTCCTGACTGCAAAATAAACTTAAAATACTACCAACTATTTGCAAAGAAAAACTCAAATAAAAACAAATAAACAACAACATTACTAAGCATTCAAGTACCACATGGTGTGGGGGGGGACACCACATACAAAATAAAATTCCAACACTAACTTGCAACAATAACTTACATAGACAATGTTGATCTTCACTAAAAGAGCTACTAAAACACCCAGCCAAATGACCGTTATTCACACAACACATTTAATGAAGAAAAAATTATGAACTGTCTCCACTGAGCAAGTGGCTGAGCTTGCTAGCCCCAACATATTATTAATTAGACGATGCCATCCCCTAATGAGACATATTACAGTCACTTAGGATTGTGAAACGAAATATTCCTAAATAACTGGAAGAGTTACGTGCCAAACCAAAACTAAAATTAGTTGAGAGTGGGAACAGGTTCTCAGATGGCTAAGTGCAGCAGATCTCTCTATCTTGAATGTCTAAATATTTTCCTTCTACTTCTTAGAAAAACAAGATTGGTTTTGATGCCAAATTAAACCTCTTTGGCCATCATTTCCAAAGCATTTCATATTACAGCATCATTTGACATTCAACAGCACTATTAAGCATCTTCGTAGTTTCAGTTACTTTTGTAGATCCAGGACCTGCAGCCTGTAGGCTTTGGCCAGGAGATTCAGGAGCATGCTTCACACACATTCACGTTTTCTAAATGAAAATCTTATGGGCAATATATAGTAATCCTCCAAAATTCTGTACCTTGAACATTACAGAAGATGCCTGCTAATGAAAATATTATTGATTCAGCACAATGCTATTGGACTACAAGACACAGAAGCAAGAAAATGCTTGACAAACAACGCTGGCCACAGTGAGCAGAAGTCAACTTGCACATTCTTTTGTTTTAAGCACATATCCAAGCTCATTGGTGAACTGTATGAAAAGTGCCTCTTTCTAGCAGAAAGGTAACAAAACTCACATTAACACAAAATGAAAAATAAAAAACAAACCACAAGTTTTATCTGCACAGATACTCTCAGTACCATCAAGGACGGGTTTTGAATCAAATACCTAAATACATGGAGAATATTCCACCACAACTATGAAATCAGCAATTCTGTTGCATGTAGTAATGTCTTCCCTAGACTTAAAGTCCTCAAACAATACTAGCATAGTCAGCTTCTTCACCTGTAAGCAGCTGACTCAATGTTCTTTAAACATTCCTACAGTAAACTCACTTAGGACAGCACACAGTGCAGTAGGGACGGGTCAAAAGCATCTAGATTTTATGGGGTTCTATCTGCTTTTTAGATTACACATTTAGACATTACTAACCCTTTGAATTATTGTGTTGCATTATATTTGGGGTTGGTTTATATTTGGGGGCTTTGTGGGCATTCTGTGTTTGTTCTGGGTTGCTGATGTTGTTGGGAGATTTTTTTGGTTTGGGCTTTTTGTTTGGTGGGCTTGTCTGTTATTAAATATTTTTTATTACTTTTAGATAGAGAATATGGAAAAGAGAGCAGAAATATTTCCTGAAATACTCTACCACTTCATGAAGTTCAAACTTATGAGACAAACAAACTGTATTGAAGAAACTGCTGATATATTTACTCCAATAGGTAGGTCAGCCAAGTGGAAAGGACTTTCAGGATACTCCATGGACACCCTTAAACTATTAACCATCAGAAGCTAACTCTTCCATGAATGAATACAAGAGACAATTTTGCCCTCCACTGGTTAGAACTATCACAGGAAACCATGCCTGCCTTGCTGCTGTCAGAGCTGCCTATTTCATACAGCATGAATAGCCCTCTTGAGCAAAAGTACCAATCCCATCTGAAGTACAGTAATTAGTACAAGGGTATCACAGACAGAGGAAAAAGATGCTGAGCAGTTGGGAATCAGCTATGCAGTTAAATACCTTGTAGAAATATAAAGATTTCTGTGGAGGGATCAGAAAAATCAAACAGTAACATACTTAGTCTTGAGAATTGCTAGAGCAGTGAACACATGGAAAATCAGAACCCTGACATTCTTATTTATTGCTAGCAAAAACATTGCACATTTAACTCTCCAGATAAATGAAAGTGTTTACTTTCCAAACATAAATTTAATGCTGCTGTTTCTTGGGAGGTTGAGAGTAGAAAACTCTATGGATTATGAAGTAAAGTCTGCCTCAAAACAGAGGAAAAAGGGAAAAATGCAGGTAAAGATTAATGAAGACAAGGATACCACAGAAGTATCCCTTCAAGCAATTTTTATTCTTATCTTTATGCAAAAAAAACAAAAAGCATTGAAATTAAAATGGGAAAATAACAGAGGACAGCTGCTATATGCCAATGTTCAAAAATATTTAAATTTATTAACCACATGCATAGATGAAAGGAGGCACCTCACAGCACTGAAGGGAGGAAATGCCAAAGAAAAATAGAGTTTTAAAATTCAAAGTGCTATACCAATTACTGTTGTAACAAACACTAACCCACTTCATTATTAAAATGTTCTTTCTCCCCATCTCGCCTCTTAGTAGAAGTTTCTAACATCCTATTTAGAGTGTGGCCACACAAACCATTGATTCAGGATTGGTTGTGAGAGAAGGGGAAACCTTCAGTGTGAAAGAGAGGAAAGGATCAATCAACTTGCAAGCAGATCAGCTGTCAGGAGATCTCAAAGGATTTCACTGTGGAAACTGCTGTAGATGACTCCTATCCTTCCTCCTGCACTGCAGCCATCTGCCCTCAAACTTCATCCTGCCAAAGGTTTCTGGCATCGCCATTGTCCTAGACTGACTATTTGATCACACTGTAGCTGAGGGGAAAAAGAGCCCCTCTGGTGAGGGTGCTGGAACAAAGTTAGCCTCTGGTGTTTGTCTTCATCTTTGTTATGGACTCTGCTTATATGGTAAAATTAAAAATCTCCATAAAAAAACATGGTTCTTTTTCTCCTGTCCAACAACTCAGCTGGAATCAACATTATTAAAGAAAACATCTTAATCCTAAGAGGGAGGGAAAAAAAAAAAGAAAAAAAGAAAGAAAGAAAAAGAAAAAAAACAAACACAGAACCCATAGCAAACAAAAACAAACCCCAAAATCCTTACAGCCATCCTACTCTATTGAACACTTAGGTGAGAAATGGATGAGAGTTAAACAACAACAAACATGTGTCACAGACACATGAAAACCAAACAAACCCAGAAAAAAAAAAAATTCTTAACTTTGAGTTTAAGATACCCTTGCACAGAACTGAGTTACAGGATACCTTGTCTAAGAAGTCAAGCTTTCCACAGTGAAGATGACGAGCATGAAAGACTCACAAGGAGCAAATTGGTGAAAAGGCCCATTTGTTTCTTCCATGAGACAAAGTAGGCAATGAAGAGAAAAGCAAAGACAGCATGAATAACAGTCAAAAGTGAGGAGGGTTACTCTTTCAACAGAGAGAGATGCAAAGCTGTCCATATTTAAAGCCACAAGAACAAACCTAATACCCAACAGCAAAAATGTCAGAGTTCATTTTATGATATCATCTAGAAACAGACATAAGTTATTGCATTTGGTGACATAATTAAGACTTAAAGCTTCAGGCAGTGTACTTAAGTTTCTGAAAAACTTCATTCATTCACTCACTGACCAGGTGTCTCATGCTACCATAACTTTAATGACTCAACGGAGTCCTCAACAAACTTATAAAAAGCAATTAAGGTAGAAAAGTCAGTGCCGAAACAAACCTTAACACAAGGTTTTACTGCATTTACTCGTAGCTTAATGTACGACAAAAAGTGTTGTTGAGAATGGGACAGAATACTGCAGGATAAACAAATCCGGTCCCCTGGGAGCATCAGGAAGCTCATGCTGTAACAAAAAAACCCATCCGTGCACCTTCACGACGACTTCGGTCCACATGAACAGCCTGGCAGCATCCCGGCAGAGATCGCCAAGCAGAGGGATGCGCACTCGTACAGGAGACTTTATCCCCAGCCCTTTATCACATTCCTTGACACCACAGTTTGATAGGGTGCTTACACGGAGTAAAATCTGCCATCAACAATACCCTATTAGTACGGTTCTATCTTTAATCTGCAGGCACGATAAGATGCCTCAACATGCATAAACCCCGCGCAAACAGTGGCTAATGACCATTAATCCCTCCCTATCTCCTCAGCGATCTCTCCTGCTCCCATTTATCACGCCAGCGCTCCACTTCACACACGTGGTAAACTTCAATCGTGAAGGTGAAGCAAAACCTGTCCCCAAGCCCCGCCACGACGGCCGCTCCCCCCACCCAGAAAGGCTGTGGGAGATTAACCCACTCATCCACGGGGCCGCGGCCCGGTCCGCCCCGGCGGCTGAGGAGGGGAAACGACCGCTAAGGGACAAGCCGGGAGAGGCGAGGAGTACCTGCGGCCTCTGCCCCAGCACATTACCCACAGGGAGCCCCAGCCGAGCGGAAGGCGCAGCCCACCTCCCGCGGAAGGATGCGGTCGCTTTCCGCCGTCCCCTCACCGCCGGGCTCATCACCGGCCGCGGTTACATCAAACGACCCTTAGGAGATGCCGATGGGGGGAGGGGATGCTACGGACGCTCGGAGCCCCGGAGCCGCAACCGGCGCCGCGCACACCCCACCCCAATCTCCACACCCAGCCCTGGGCCGCCCCTGACTGCGAAGGGGCCACGGCCGCCTGCAGCTCCAGACACCGCACCCGGAGCGAAGCCGGTGTGGGCGCCCGCCGGCTGGAAATGAAGCTTAGTTTCCGAGCAAAGGAGGGGGCTGGAGGCGCGGAGAGACTATACAGCAACCGCCTCCCCCCCCCCCCCCACCAAACTGGGGAGGGCATCGGGAGCGCGGCCACCTCAGTGACCTCTTATCTGACTCGCCTACGCGTGGTGGTTACCTGAGGTGAGACATATGAATCCAAAGAGGTAAAAGTGAGCAAACTCCGCGATCATTGTCCTCGGGTGGCGCCTGCAAGCAGTCTCATGCCAGAAGAGCGGGGGGAGAAACGAAGAGCCCCCAGTTGTAATTCCACAGAAGCTTAACGTAAGCGAGGTCTTCTAATCCCTCCGGCCTCCCAGGGTGAGCCCCCTCTAGGGAGGGCGCTGTCAGATCCGCGGGGCTCCAGTAGCACGCCAACTCCGGCTGGCCTCCTCTCTCCCGGCCCGGGCTTTCCTAAAGCGGTGCCTTGACACTTCCCAGGACCATCCAAAGCGTTAGGAGAAAACAAAAGATCCTCGACTTCCCGCAGCCGACGTTCGCAGTCTCCCGATCACAAGTTGCTGCTCCGGCCCCAGACTTCGCTTCGCGTGCGCGGCACACGCCTGTAACGGAACGCAGCCGGGACGGGGTATGGACCGGCCACTGCTGCCCTCCGCGAAGGCGAGAGAAGGGTAGGGAAGCGCTCTCAGCGAAGTGCCCCGCCAACTCACTGGGCAGCCGACGCGGGCGAACGGCGGGCGACGGCGCGGGGCGAACAGCGGGCAGAGCGCAGCGGTGGAGCGGCAGCAGCCCCGGCTCCCATGACGGGGGAAGGAATCTGGCGTGTCGGCAGCCGCTGCGAAGCCCGGCCGCAGTCAAGCGGGACGGCGGACAGGGGAGACCTGGCGGCAGCCCCTCACCCTGTCCAGCATCGCCGCCGCCCCCTGCACGCGGAAATCCTAAACTCGTCACCTCCCCAGCCCCGGAGGAAGGCACCAGAGGGACGAAGGAAGAAAGAAAGGGAAGAGAGAGAGAGAGAGAGCAAAACTTCCCCGGGCCAACGCCCCCAGCCACCCACCCCACCCGCCCGCCCTCGGTGCAGGAGGAGGAGGAGGAGAAGGAGGAGCGGCTCCTCGCCTTCCCCAGCGGCCGGGGCAGAGGTGCACGAGTCAGGCGGGGCCGAGCCCGCCGCGCCTGAACTTTCTGGTGTCACGTCTTGCCGCTCGCGGTTCCGTGGGTTTCCCCTTCCCCCTCCCGGCCGCTGCCGCCGCGGCAGGTCTGTGTGCCGCCTTAGGACACCTTAAAGGAGCCGCACAAACACAGCCCCCTCAAGCCNACGGCTCCCGCCCTCGCCGTTCCTCCGCCGCCACCGACCGTGCCCGGGGCACAGCGTTGCTACCTCCTCCTCCGGCTCCAGGCTGAGCCCGGGGCAGCGGAAGAGAGCTTAGTCTGAGACGGCGGTAGCATCAGTCACAGCAAAAGTTGCGATTTCCTCCCCCTCGGAAAAACAAGCAAACAAACAAACCCAACTCGCGCCTCTGGAACCCCAGGCCCCAGACGGAAAATCGCACGGTGCGTGCTGAGACCTCCCTTGGCTTGGCGCACTGTCACCGGGCATTGCCGTGCCATCAGACACCCACTCACCGCGGCACAGCCAGCACCGGCCCACAGCAGGTAGGGCTGCAGCCCACCTTTCCTCTCACACTTTGCCCGACTGTTTTCCTTTATTCTGCTGCAACGACCAATGGCACTCGTGGACAGGTACAGCATCATCTGGTATTCCCAGTGAAAGAGAGGCTGATCTGCCCTACGATCTCTAGTGCCTGTGGTATGGCCATGTGCCAGGCATGGACCAAACCTCTGGGGCAAGCGTCCTCAGATCCTTACTTCTTGGAGCTGGGCACACACACGGACAAATGCTGTGCAGAACTATATGAGCAGCTTGAGCAGTCAATTCCACATGGTCATATTAGCTTTATCTTATGTCACAAGAGGTAGCAGTGGAGTACGAAGGCGTAACTATAGGGGAAAAGGGAAGATGGACTTGGAAGAAAGACTGTTGTCCAACAAGTCAGAGCAGCACTACCACCTCACAAAAAAATCCCAGTTCTTCCTAATTTTGATTCATTAAGTTATGAGAAATGAAAAGAAATTTAATTTCCAAGAAGCATGTTGAATGTATTAACCCCGCGGATTGCATGTGAGCTTTTTTTCTCTCAGTGGGATAATAAAATGCCAGAAAAAGAACCTTCCTTTACCTCCTGTTGCAGGATTTATACGTGCCACACATTGATACCAGCCAAACAGGTCTGGGTGCTCGCAGCCACCATTAACCAAACTGGACTCATGCTGGCATGCCACTATGTTTGCCCTGTTTTGCATCCCTCAGGGTGGTGTAGATCAAAATCTGAAAGTCCAACAATGGAAAGGTCCCACAGGTTGCACTGTATTTATTTGAGTTCACTTTTATATGAGCTCTGTAAAGACAGATGTTCTATAATACTGGTTCTCATCAGAAAAGGCAGTTCTTGGTTATATATATGTGGTGTAGTATTTATCCCTGACAACCAAACTGACAAGATTTTCCACTAAAACTGATGAAAATATTAAAACACTCAAAGGTTAGAAAAAGAAACCAGCATTTTAACACCAGTCAGACCTTGATTTTTCAGAGACAAAAATAAATTAATATCCAATTTGTAAACATAGTTACGAAATAGTCATAATCATGGAATCAGTAACAGTGAAAAATTTTAGATATGACCAGATTTTTTCATGTTGTATGTACCTAGTGAACAATTTCTCTTTCTGTTCAGTGGCCTCATGCCATAGTTCTGGATTTCATTAAATAAAAATGTATTAGCACCTCCAAAATCAAAACACACTGCAAAAACAGAGAAGAGGTCCTAGGTAATCCTTGAACACTCATGGAAAGTTTGAGATTTCAGTAAATTAGGTTGGAGGTTGTTCTTTTTTAAGTAATTAAACAGGAGTCACATGCAGGGCTGAAAATGAGTCTCAAGAGTTCCTTTACTTCATCTCCCTGTTCCCAAATAGGGTCAAATATAAGATGATTCCCAAAAGCAAGTATTTTTTAATCCCACCATTATACATTTCTAATGAATTTCATATTCTCTTTAGGTAACCTCTTCTAGTTATCATGTAGCCAGATTTTGTTGGGTTTGTTTTGTTTTTTTTTTTAGCCTAGACTAAATAATCCCTCTGAAGAAATGAAAACACATCACCACAACCAATAACATTTTAAAGACCTGTTTTTTTCATTCCTTCTGTAGTATCAATACTTGGCAGACCTAAGTTGTATCAAATTACATATTTTTAATGGATTGATGGTGTTAAAAAAAGCAAAACCACACATCTGCTAGTAGGTGACTCTAGGGGAGGTGACTCTACAGGGAATAAACTGGCTTATGTACTCTGTGAATATACCTACCTATATATAAAGTATATCTGTTAATGTACCTACCTATATATAAAGTATACACCCACAGAATATGTACACCAAATGCATTTATTTACTTGTAAAGTGTAAAATTCTTTTACCTGCTAACTGGCAACAAGCAGATATGATGCAGAGAGAAGGGAAATTAAAAAATATAGCTAATCCCCAGAGTGTGTTCTGTCCTCAAGATAAATCTGTTTTCTGTACATTAGTGAAGTAGTAGGCTTTTGCTTAGGTCATTAAAAAAAGAAAAGGCCGGTAAAAACTTGGGCTGTGTTGAAATCCTATGTATATAGGATGTTTCAAATTTCACATTTCAGACACAAAGATATACTAAATATAGCAGTGGATCAAAGCTTTGAAGCTTGAATTATCTTACCATGCAACCATGAGATGAGCATAAGGACAACAGTTTAAAGCTTTTGTGCCACATCTTTGGCTCTGGCCAGCCTGATCTAGGGTAGGGTGTCCCTGCCCATGGCAAGAGGGTTGGAACTCAGTGACCCTTCCAACCCTGACAGATTCTATGATTCAGTGATCTTTAGCAGGCACCTAATATTGTTTCCACCACTGTGAAGAAATCTTTATCCTTTGAGAAGTACAAATTCATTTGACTTCAGGTACCTATAGTGAAAGTACACTAAAGCTTCAAAGATTCGTTCAATTTGTACCATCTCAGATACTTCATAACATAATTCTTAGCTGTCAGTGTTTTCTTACTTCAGAAAAATTACTCAGAGTGGATATATACTACTGTAATTGTCTTCTTTTTTAAATGATTTTTAATTCATTTAAATTGTAATAATATGTAACAGCTGCATGGCTGAGTGAATCTCTTAAAATTGTAAGCCTACAGGAATTCATCGGAGTATCTTGTAAGTAATTGACATCATCTTTAATTCTGCAGATGTTCATACAAATTGTGTGCTATTCAGGCATCCCTATTGTCCTTGATACTGAGACATACATACATATAATCCAGACACACACATATACGTATATCTGACAGAAAATATTTCCAGCATTTATCTTTTAATTTAAATTTTATACATTTCTGAAGGCACAATAGTTGAAGGACTGAATTTTTAACCTGGTATTTATCTCCTTCTCAATCTCCATCACCCTCTGCCATTGTTAAGATTTACACAAACATGACTTCTGAGAGAGTGGAACTATTCCTGTGCACAAAATTGCACATGCTGCCAGTGTTTGAGGCACAGTACTCTGGTTGGGAAACCTCAGAGAAAAAAAAAAAGAGTTCTACAGCATTGATAGTTGCGGTTCAGCAGATGGCACTCTTCCCTTGAAGTGACTGAAATGAGTGTTGCCTCTGAGACAAGGGACAAACCGCTTTTGGTGATTGTTTTATACTACCCAGAAGAACCTGCACTAAAGATCCGAGGCTGTGTCTTTCTAAAAGCAGATGTGATGCCTTGGATGTGTTATGGAGGCAAGTTCACCCTCTCTTCACAAACCTTTTTGAATTTCAAATGATTCTTAACCTTCCTAGTCTTAAACGTACTGCGTAGCCTTCCAGTTCTCTCCAGGAGCTGACTGCCAGAAATACATGTATGTATTATTTGACCACATGTCCACATGTCTGCATGTGTGCACAGAGTTTATAATAAAATGCTGAGCATTCTGAGGCTGCCAGCCACATTATTCTGTATGTTACAATTAGGCTCCTGCTGGCACCACAGAGAACTAGTTCAGATAAGAATCCACTGTTAATGTTATCAATTAAACTGTTACAAGGATGTCTGCGCAATTTACTCAATCTAGAACTACTTTCACAGATTTTTGTCAAGATGTGCATGACATCTCCCCCAGGCTTGGGCCTACATCCAGATGATCAACCATATTGATTCAGGAATCCCACAAAAACACCCAATGCATTTGCACATTCACTCATAGTAACTTCTGTAGTGCCATGTGTGCTGGTGTTTCGGTACTGTTCTTTTGGGTTGGGTTTTTTGTTGTTTCAGTTTTGTTTTGTTTTCACTGCTAATCTCATATTCACTTCCACATTAGTTATTTGCTACTGTAGTTTAAAATACATTTAAGTTACTCTTATCACATTTTGCAGCTTTCCAAATGTAATATTCATTTTAAAAAGGCAGCCACTTAAGTAGTCCCCCACGTTTCCACTATTGTCCTCTCAGATTACAACTCATTTCAAAAACTGTTTCTTCCCAGGCTATTTAGGACACCACAGAAGTCGTCTGTTGGATTATTAGTAAAGTCTCTTTTAAAAAAACTTTGTTTTCCTAAGTCTAAGAATTAGTGATCTAAAATTAAATGGGAGGTGTTCAAGAAAAGACTGGATGAGGCATTTAGTCTAGATGACTGGATAGGGCTGGGTGCTAGGTTGGACTGGATGATCTTCGAGGTCTCCTCCAACCTGGTTGATTCTACGATTCTATGACATGTACATCTCTCTTTGTATATTGGTCTCTAAATGTATGATGGGCTTAACCCATGGTAAGACTCTTAACTGAAGTAGATAAACATACATGACAGAAGAACACCGTATAATTTCAGTTGTTTCTTGCAGGATTTTGTAGTGAAAACAAAAAAAAAAGGATTTTTCTACACTAGAGCTAAACAGGCTGTGAAATAGAAGAACACTGAAAAGTGTAGCTGAATATAAAAACTGCATGGATAGCAGAAGCTTGCAAACCTTCAGTTGCCATATAATTAATTGAGATAATTATTACAACTAAACAAAAAAATGTTATCATTTCCATGAACATGTAAGTCAATTTCTGCCTCTTTCTTGACCTGGTTACTGTTTAAACATGCTATTCAAAGACATTATTTTCTTGTGTTTGACTGTTAGAGCCTTAACATAATTTTACTTTTATTTGCATTAGTTTTTGGATGTAACTCATATTTCTTTGGTGTTAATTACACTGCTAATGAATTGAGACTTTATATATAGGAATTGAGTCTTTCGCTGTATGTAACATTGGGGATAGTACTCATAGTCATAGAATCATAGAATCATAGAATGGTTTAGGTTGGAAGGGACCTCAAGGATCATCCAGCTCCAACCCCCCGCCATAGGCAGGGACACCTCCCACTAGAGCAGGCTGCTCAAGGCCTCATCCAGCCTGGCCTTAAACACCTCCAGGGAGGAAGCATCCACAACCTCCCTGGGCAACCCGTTCCAGTGTCTTATCACCCTCACTGTAAAGAACTTCCTCCTAACATCCAGTCGGAATCTCCCCTCTGCCAGCTTAAACCCATTCCCCCTCGTCCTGACATTACTAGACCGTGTAAATAGTCCCTCCCCAGCTTTCCTGTAGGCTCCCTTCAGATACTGGAAAGCCACTATAAGGTCTCCTGGAAGCCTTCTCCAGGGTGCAGAGCCCCAACTCTCTCAGCCTATCCTCATAGCAGAGGTGCTCCAGCCCTCTGATCATCTTCATGGCTCTCCTCTGGACCCACTCCAGCAGTTCCAGTCGTTGCAGAGTAAGGAATACTAGCAATAAAATACAAAATTTTATTTCTTATATTGAATTCAGAGAAGCCCTAAACAAGCTCAAGTCTCATTATGCTAGGTGTATAAAACCAACGTGACAAAAGATCTTTTCTTCCAAAGATTTATAAAGCATCATTATCAACACAGAGAACTACAAGAAAAATTCACCACTGGCATAAGCATGCAAAATTCCATTGAAGTCTGTCCTTTAATAGTGCTTTATGTTAGGGGTGAATATGGCTCTTCATTTTTATTTCAAAGATGCTACAGCACATCCTCACTGGAAAAAAATAAAAAAGATTAAAAAAAAAAAAAATCACTGAAGCTATATTCCTTATCTTCCCCCAGTAAAAAATGCTAAGGGCATATTTTCTGTTCAGTCTACTCAGCAGACTAGCTCAAATGCTTTTAAAAATATTGTGGTTATAGGAAATATTGCAAATAACTTCTGCTCTGTGGTTCTGTTCGTGTTAATGGCAAAATGCTAATCTGCTTAATATGTAATTTACATACAAACAACACAGTATTTATTACAAAAACAGTGTTATCACTGATATTGCTAAACAAAGAGAGATCTCTCCATGAAACCTCCGTATTTGCTTTAAATGTTTAATAAATGAGCCATTCAGTACTTTCTATCTCCCTGTTTCTATACACAGAATATAGGAAGAGTATAAGGGTGTCACCTAGTGGATTGTTCAGGCTGCTTACAAGAGAGCTAACAAGCAAAAAAACATCCAAATGGCATTGAATGAACTAACAAATGAAAGAGACAGGATTCTTTCTCCTTTATTTAATTACTGCAGTAATTGTGAAGGCTTCAACAGAGAGTTATTGTTCTGTAATATCTGCCTTTGGGTTCCCATTCATGTCACAGAATCTACTGGCGCTGAAAAGGGCTGTAAGAATGGTGCATCCAAAATTTTGAAGAGAAAATTACCTATGTTCCTGGCTCAGAGGAAAGGTTTAATGTTACCACAAATGACCATTTAAAATGAGTTGCACAAAACTTTTGCTTAGTATTACAAGTAAATGGAAGAAATGCCCAACAGTGCCTGTAGGTTCTATCAATTCTATTTGAAAAGAAGGAACTATTCCATGGCTTTCAATAGGCCATCAAAAAAGTGGTTTTCACATGTATTAGTTTGAGATTGCTGTATGCATTTATAATTCATGAATAGTTAAGGTTAACTTTAGCAATCTGGAGATGAAAAGGATTACATAAACTCGCCATCTTATTTCTTTGATTGAATTACTGCACATATTTAAAGCAGACGCCACTTAAGAACTGAATACCTGCAGTGAATTAACTCAGTCAAATGCAAAGCAGATACCCAAGCCAGCTCACTCAGTACAATTCCAACTGCATGTTGAAATGTAAAATAACCAGCATACAATTTATAATTGCATGATGAAAGCCTCTCTGATCCCATATATTTAACCTCTTTTAATTAAAAAAAGGCTTACTGTAGTTTTAATATTACATTCTGCCCTTGAGTGGAGGAAGGGAGGAATGTAAGGATGGGACTACAAATGATAGAGACATCCTGTTTTAGTGTCTAGAGCATAGATTTTATTACACCCCCTGAAATTTTGCAGTGTGTGCTTTGTGACCAGCATGGAAAGAGGAGGCATCCTTTGACTCGTGATGGTATGGTTGTTTGCTGGTGTCAGAAGCATGCATTACCTGTCAGCAGACACAGTATGCTACTGGAAGCGGCAGCAAAAATCTTACACCAGCAGCATGCTTTGCTGGCCTTGATGTTGATACCCTGCTTGAAGTGCTAATATGTCTGTTTTAATGACAAGTGGAAATGCCTTCCCCTGGGTATAAGAGCTAGCCCAACGTTAGCCTTTTCTGCATACTCAGAATACATACAGACAATCTAAAATTCCTTGCAAAATACCCTAGGTTAAAAGGGTAGCAATCCTTACCCATATTAAAAGCTCTCAAAACCACACTTCCAGAGAACTATGAAAATGTGTATTACTTAGTTTAATTAGCAAACCAAAAATTTGTATAAATGTATTTTAAGCATTTGAGTAAAATCAAAGTACCCCTAATTTTTGAGGTAGAAAATAAGGGGGGGAGGGGGAAAGAAGGAAAGGGAGGGGGAGAACAAAAGGAAAAAAAAAGATTAGTTAACCCCTCGTTCTCAAAACAGAGTACAGTTTTGTTGATCAGAAGCATCTCACTCTGCTAGATGTTTAATGCTTTCTAGCTCTCAGAAGTGCTTCTGTCCTCTGTGGAACATGGGTTTATTTTGGGGTTTTCTTTTTATTTTCTATTTTTACTTTTTTTCCCCCCAAACTGTTGGTCTACATCCTGATGGATTCTGGTAAGAAGTCCCCAGGCAATATATATCACAGTATCACAGGACATTAGGAGCTGAAAGGGACTCAAGGAGATCATCGAGTCCAACCCTCCTGCCAGAGCAGGACCACACAATCTAGCACAGATCACAAAGGAACACATCCAGAGAGGCCTTGAAAGTCTCCAGGGAAAGAGACTCCACAGCCTCTCTGAGGAGCCTGTTCCAGTGCTCTGAGACCCTTACAGTAAAGAAGGTCCCCCTTGTGTTGAGGCAGAACCTCTTTTGATGCAACTTACACCCATTGCTCCTTGTCCTGTCACAGGCAGCAAGTGAGCAGAGCCTGTCCGTCTATTCCCCGACCAGCCCTCGGACGTTTATAAGCATTAATTAAATCCCCTCTCAGTCTTCTCCAGACTAGAAAGCCTGAGGTCCCTCAGCCTCTCCTCATAAGCCATGCCCTCCAGTCCCCTAATCATCCTTGTAGCCCTCTGCTGGAACCTCTCCAGCAGATCCCTGTCCCTCTTCAACTGGGGAGCCCCAAACTGAACACAGTATTCAAGATGAGGCCTCACCAGGGCAGAGTAGAGGGGAAGGAGAACCTCCCTTGAGCTGCTGGACACACTCTTCTTAATACACACCAAGATCCCACTGGCCTTCTTCGCCCTAAGGGCACATTGCTGTGCCATGGGTAACTTGTTATCCACCAGCACCCCCAGGTCCCTCTCTATGGGACTGCTCTCCAGCAGATCACCTCCAACCTGCACTGGTGCAGTTTATTATTCCTCCCCAGGTGCAGGACTCTGCACTGTTACATATGATAAAATACTAAATCTGCAGGGCAAGTAAGGACTGCTGCTGAGGAAGAAGATGCTGTCTTGTATACCCATTTATATAGCAGCCTATTTTATTTTCAAATAATGCCTTTCAGGTTTGTGCTGGAAATAACAGTACCCACCAGAAAAGCAACATGTTTAGACAAATAAAAAACAAACACAAACAAGCGGACAAAACCATCCCCAAAACAAAAGCAATGACGACAACAAAACGAATGAAGTCATTAGGACTTAGCTAAATGTTTTGTTAAAAGAAAACAGGTCTGGTATGTGCTCCTTAAAATCTCCCACAGGACAAATCTGTCAGGATATGTCTGCAGAGTTAGGCGCATCCAGTAACACAACTATTCCTCCCACTCTTGGAGAGGGCCTGACATGAGCCAGCTCCAGTCCAGAAGCTGAGTAAATATGCTATCCTAGTGCCAAGCCTGAACTAACACAGGTTGTGTCTCAACAGGCCTTATTAGCTCAGGCTCATTACTGCAACAACATGGCTATACAGCTGCTGCACTGCAGCTGGCTCTGTGTGCCTGGACTGCCATATACAAGGAGCAGGCACTTAAGTATCTGCTCCTGACTGTGCAGACATGCCGTCAGTGTGTTCCTCTTCTTCTTCTTCTTCACAGTTATTTTGTCATTAATGTAAGGCCAGCAGTTGCTCCTCTCAAAAAATATGTACTGACACAAGAGAAGGACATTGAAAAAATAGTATGTTTGTGAAAGGTTGGGGAGTGCTCACTGGTTCTAGTAGGTCAGAGGATCATTTCCTTTGCACTGAAGTAGCATTTTCCCAAGCACAAAGCACAATCTTAAGCAAAGATCCCCCAACTTCCAGTTTCCTCTCCCGTCACCTCTTAACATGCAAGACTAAATTGCACACTGAGCACCAGAAGAGGACTAAAAAAACCCCAGCAATCTGCTTTCAGATAAAAAGCAAAAACCTCATGTGGTGGTTTGGGTGTGCCCTGCCCCCCTCCCACTTTAGAAATCACCCAGACTAGACTCAGCTGGCTCTGGAAATTTGAATGAAACCTATATTTACAGCTAGCACAACTTACAAGCAGATATTTACAGTATATACAGTTATAGACAGAAATATACAAGGTAAAAGTAATACAGAAACACAACAGCCCTCCCAGAAACCTGAGTCCCCAGGAGGGGCTCTCAACCACCCCCTAACCTTCCCCCTACCCCTCTCAACTTTACCCCAGTCCCAAGGAAGAATGGAGGTTCGGCCAGGGGGATTAAGAAGCAAAGGTGAATCAGCCAAAAAAGCAAATGGAGGGTGAGGTTAGAAAGCAAGATGGAGGTCAGCCAGCAGCCCCGAGCTCCCCAGCAGATGAAGAGCCCAGAGCAAAGCCCAGAGCGAAGTGCCAAGTGAAGTGACTTTATCTTTTGTTTTGCTTTTCTTCTTTACACATCTCAGCAAGACTGTGAGGGAAGTAGACATCATCATTGTTTTCATTTCACAGCCTATTATTTAGTTCTTCTCACCAAACCATTCTAGCTAGGCTCAAACTAGCACACCTCACCATTCTCTTTTATATAAATAGACATGTTTGGTATTTACCCAGTTGTTACTAAACAGGCACAATGTATGTACGTTTAGCCTCGACTATGCTGCTGGACAAGCATCCAACATTTAGCTGGAGGATACAGCCAGAGCTGCATGGACACAAAACCAACCTCAAAGAATGCAATGAGAACAGAAAAAAAAAATGCTCTTCAAATCTTAATTCTGGAAGGAAACAGCAACAGCATAGTAGTTCAGATAGTAGTGTCAGACTAAATAAATACTAAGATCAACTAAGTCTCAGGAGAAGTCCTTTTAGACCACAACAGGGGAGGATATTACCCAGCATCACCCCTTCCACGTACATGATTCCTGTAAGTGAATCTTCACCATCAGAGTGGTGAGAGCCTGGAATGGGTTGCCCAGGGAGGCAGTTGAGGCCCCATGCCTGGAGGTGTGTAAGGCCAGGCTGCATGAGGCTGTGGCCAGCCTGATCTAGGGTAGGCTGTCCCTGCCTGTGGCAGAAGAGGGTGGAACTAGATGATCCTTGTGATCCCTTCCAACCTTGACTGATTCTATGATTCTAAGTGTAATTCTTCAGTGGGTAAGCAGAAGTGCAGCTGCAAGACACAAACATCATGTGCTAAACTCCTCATTCTAAACCTACACCTACAAACACATACACACACAAAAGTACTCCAAAATGTTTTGCATTATTTACTTCATAAATGATGTGGCTGCTTAGCATTAAACTGACACTTTAAAACACTGCTTAGTAATGACGGAGATGGGAAACTGTTGACTTTGTGTATTCAAAACTGATAGTCTCACCAAAGATAACAAACTCCTCCCAGAGGAGATTGCCTTGGCATTGACAAGACTGCAGTACAGAACTTTTGCATACTGCCATGAAAATGTAGTGCTACCAAATGACCTCTTCTTAACTAGTAGGGGAAACTATTCACTTGAGTAGAAGCTGATGAGATTTCATGCAAACATATTCAGTTGGTTGCCGTTACAAAGAACTTTAATGGGGAGATTTTGAATTTGCTTCTCAACATGCTTACTTTTCATGACATACTTGGGTAGACCATACTATTTGTGTTGCAGTGTTTGCATTTTGATTCAAAGAAGCCAGCAAAAGTTTCTGAAAACCTGATTTTTCATCATTGTACTGGGGAAATCCTCTCAGTCAGTTCAATGCAGTCATTAAGGAGTCTACATGTTCAATGCAGTCATTAAGGAGTCTACATGTTCAATGCAGTCATTAAGGAGTCTACATGTCTTTCAGTAAAGTACTTCTCAAACCTCCAACGCACTTTGTCTTGCTCTGAATTGAATTGTTTCCAAAACGTTGTTTTTAGTTTTAGTGAACAATGCTGTGATGCCCTCTGCTGGTGTTAAGCTGGTAAAAGCACTCTGGATTTCCATTTTAGATTAAATTTAAAGACTATAAAAATGCTTTAAAGACTGAGGACTCAAAATACTACACAACTATCCAAGGCTGGTGAGACTCTGTAAGAGACTTGTAAGTAAAAGCATCAAACTGATCTTAAATAATAACAAATTTGTTATAAACTTTTTGCAAAGTTGTCAAGACTTTACAAGTTTTCTCAAGACAGAGTATTTGCTAAATTCTCCAAATTCTATGAAATATTTCAGAGCTAAAGGTAAAAACTACCTAAAAGCATTAACTGACATCCATTTAAATTCAAGAAGTTACTTCTGCATTAGCAAATCAAGACTGTGAAAAATCTCATCACTGTCAAGTTAGATTTTGGTATTTCCAGTGGAATTTTAAAGCCTTTTGGCCCACATTTTACCCAGTCATCATATGACAATAACTGTAGACTGATGCCACTTTCCTTCAGGCAAGGAAATTAATGTATACACTGGTGGAAATTAATATATACACCAGGACTTACATGATACTCTTGGTCTATATTATTTTGAATAGCTTTAAAAAAAAAAAGAAGGGAATGATAATCTAGACAGCTATTTGCACATGTACTATACTGTATATCTGTATACATGTATTGAATCTTGCTTCAATACTTTCAAGGCATGAATACATGGAAAGAGGAAATACTGAAAAATTGACCTTTTTTCCTTCCCAGCTTGTTACTGTCTTGCAGAAACCTTAGCGAGATGGTAACCATTCCCAAGGACTTAATTAATTACTTTCCATGAATAAATATCAAGCACACAAACACCTTCTGTGAAGTAAGATCAATCAAGTAAAAATGTCTTTAAGTGCCATATCATTTGAAGTATGTATTTCACAGCAGCTTGGGTAAAATTGCCTTAATTAGAGTGCTGATAAAAATAAGGTCTAGGATGTTCTTGGCTTTGTCTTTCAGTTCTCTCTGAGCACAGAGTAAAAATTATAAATGTTGCCTGAATTTGCCATCCTGGAAATATTGCTGAGACTTTCAAAAGTGCTTTGCAGAGGAGGATGTTTAACTGCATTGAGAGAACTCCCCTTGGTATTCTTGAAAATTCTACCCTTAAACCTTTATTAAAATCCCTTCAAAGAGATTTTTGCTTGAAGCCACAAATCTTCCCATCAGATATGCAGGGCAAATCACCAATTAACAGGAGACATGAAGGATTTTCTTGATTACAGTTTGGACATGCATTTCTCTGGAGAGCTGCTTTTGTTCAAAACCAGCCTGTCTTCCTCATGTTTGAGCACATGGTATGTTTCAAAATCAAACCCCAGACAATTTTAGTGCAACAGAAATATGAGTTTAAATAGTCTAAAGTGTTTTCATGAGCCAAACTGTTACACAATAGGTGGCATTTTATTGTTTTGACACAGCATCCTTTTAGCTGGCAGAACTGTGTGACACAATGACACTGAATGTGAATGGTGAACGCACGTAGGAGATGTGGTAATAAACACATTAAAGGCAAACATTAGCGCTCAAGACTATTGTGCAGATTTAGGCTAATCCTTAGAGGTTTGTAGGTTCTTGGATCTGCTATGTCCTAAGATGGCAGTAGCTTGAGGAGACAACCCTGTTGTTTTAGAGCAGGTGTGGGAGGCATGCCCAGCACTTTTCAGATATGTATGAAAACCTGGAGTCCATCTGTTGTCTTCCTCAACATTTTAATGATTTGCCATAGCACTAATTATCCATGTCATTTAAGCTACAGTTAAGACAACAGTGAGACAAACCTTAAATAGCATAATCAAGTTCTTTTCTGAAATCTGCTTTGCTCTCATGATAATTGTAATTTTATTTGGTTTGTTTGCTTGGGTCTAGGCTTTAAACTTAACATATTAACTAAAGGAGACAGTGTGATCAGTGTGATTCCTGTCAGGAAATAATAATGCGATGCCTAACCTTTGTGAAGATTTTCCTTACTGCTTTTTTGGAAGACATTGCCCAATGTAGTCTGTCAAAGTAGCATTCTTGAATTGTCTCTTATCTCTTCTCTGTTGAACCATGGGTTACAGGTGATTTTAGTCCCAATTACAAGTGATCATTTCTTGGTAAAGCACTTAGAGTGACAAGTAGCTAAAACAAGATGTCTTGAAGAATCGTAGAATCATAGAATCAACCAGGTTGGAAGAGACCTCCAAGATCATCCAGTCCAACCTAGCACCCAGCCCTATCCAGTCATCTAGACCATGGCACTAAGTGCCTCATCCAGGCTTTTCTTGAACACCTCCAGGGACGGTGACTCCACCACCTCCCTGGGCAGCCCATTCCAATGCCAATCACTCTCTCTGGCAACAACTTCCTCCTAACATCCAGCCTATACTTTCCTTGGCACAACTTGAGGCTGTGTCCCCTTGTCCTGTTGCTGGTTGCCTGGCAGAAGAGACCAATCCCCACCTGGCTACAGCCTCCCTTCAGGTAGTTGTAGACAGCAATAAGGTCACCCCTGAGCCTCTTCTTCTCCAAGCTAAACAACCCCAGCTCCCTCAGCCTCTCCTCACAGGGCTGTGTTCCAGGCCTTTCACCAGCTTCATCGCCCTTCTCTGGATATGTTCCAGCACCTCAACATCTCTTTTTTATTGAGGGGCCCAGAACTGGACACTGTACTCAAAGGTGTGGCCTGACCAGTGTTGAGTACAGGGGCAGAATAACCTCCCTTGTCCTACTGGCCACTCCTGTTCCTGATCCAGGCCAGGATGCCATTGGCTCTTCTGGCCACCTGGGCACACTGCTGGCTCATGTTCAGCTACTATCTACCGGTACCCCCAGGTCCCTTTCTTCCTGGTTGCTCTCCAGCCACTCTGTCCCCAGCCTGTAGCGCAGCTTGGGGTTGTTGTGGCCAAAGTGCAGAACTCTGCACTTGGCCTTGTTAAATCTCATCCCCTTGACCTCTGCCCACCCATCCAGCTTGTCTAGGTCCCTGAAGCTTAGGCTAATAACTTCTGGAATAATGTGAAAGTCTTATTCCTGTCACATCTTCAAAAAACTAGGAACATTGGATTTGTATCCACAGGAAGAAAAATACACATACATGTATTTTTGAGTACATTTATGCCAAACTGTTAGGAAGTGTCAAGGGAAAAAGTGAAACCTTCATTTCTTTATTTTTGAAAATGAAGGGATGATGCTTTTCTGGAAGCCTTAAACAAGTTCAAATGTATTTTATGGAGGCCAATACAGGGGTCAAATGGGTGATACTGAAATGACTTTTATAAGATTGTATTTGTTAATCAACTCATCTATTCTATCTTAAGTGATAAAAATTATGCAACTGATACTTTACAACGTATTAACTAGGAGATGTACATCAGTATTTCAACAATGTTGTATTCTACAACTGATTTACAAGGGGTTGGTTTTTGGGGGGTTTAGTTTTTTATGGGTTTGTTTTTTTTTTCTGTTTGCAACTATAACCATGTCACAGCTTGTAAAGGATTATTTTCTGTTCTATTGGCAAAAAAGAACTTCAATCCAAAACATGATAGTCCATAGCCACAAAATGGGAATGAGTTATTGCTCTCACACCTCTTCAGTTTGTGGTTTACAGACTATAAGGTAGGTTAATTACACTCATATTCCTAATTATAAAAGTTGAATGAGTCAGTTTTCATATCTTTCAATGAAGTAATATCTTCAGCTGATATACAAGCAAGATTGGAAAACAAATTATTTAATGAAATATGTGACAGAATTGTCCTAAATACAATCACACATTGCTCAGCAAAGCTGTCAGTAAAATGAAACAAAGGCAAGTCCTGAAATGTTTCAATTATATAAGTAAATAAAAGCTTTCTAATATGCAGCTTCATGGAGTGAAAAGAATAGACCACATTAAAACAAAGGCAAGATACTAACAGCCCAATTTCATGCAGAATTCCAACTCCTGAAAGGTTTGAAGCCTCAGGCAGTTAGAATTTACTGTTCTTACTCAAAGAAATGATTTGCAGCACTAAATGAATATTTTAGTTTTTTCATTGAGTCAGATGATCCTCCATCTGTTTACTAAAACCATCCACTGCAAAGCCAAAGAGGTCATTTCAGGGTAAAATATCTATCTTAGGAAAGGGTAAACCAAACAAGGTGTCAAGTTGAACTATTTGAAGTATAAAGTGCCATCAGATAATGTTTGATGGTGGTCAGACTGTGTGATCTTTCTGCTGCAGCATATTTAAGACTGGGATACAAAGAGTCATTTTCTTGGAAGATGTAACATAAGCAAGCAAAGTTTTATATTTCTATGGCATTATACTGAGTTTACCCATTCAGCACTGTTGATAAAAAAAAAACTTTATATGTAAAACCAAATATACTCTCCATCTTCATAAACTTACAGCCACATCACCAGACAAAAGAAGCATCTGTCAGTAGAATACGGATTTGTAAGTTAAATCAAGGCAATAGGCATATGCCAGAGAAATGTTTCTCATCTTCTCTCATTCTAGAATGAGAGATTCCATTTATTTCATTCACTAATTTGCAGTAAAGTAGGAATGCTTTGATGTGGGACTTGGCAGCAGTGGGGGGGAAGAGTAAAACTCAGGACAGAATATGTTCTTGTGGAATCAGCACATTGAGTAGGAAAATGTTTGTCTGAAACAAAACTACACCATATTACCTAAATTTAACATTACCAAGTATTTCAGTGGTATTAGGTTTACAATAAAGCTTCTATTCAAAATCAAAGGACAACTCCCTTTAAATGGATTATATTAACCAATTTAGAATCTATTTTTCCATCCTAACATAGAAAAATAATAGAGGATTTGCCATGATTCTTTAAATGCTATCACCATTCCCAAGAATTAACAGAATATATAGAGAACAAGAGCTCTTCTCACTGAGATGATTCACCCTACTTGTTTGGGTTTTTTTTTTCCATGTGTTGGAAACAGGCAGGTGGAAATACTGCATTAGTGACTGTGGATAGAACAGAGAGTAGTGGAGGACAGTCAATTAAGCTAAAAACCCTGCACTGGCAGGCTCAAAAGACAGCCTGTTTTACTGACCCCAGATTTCTTTTACATGAACATAAACATCATTATCTCCCTCAAATAATTCCAAGATAATTTGTTTTATCCATATGTTTTCCAAGTTTTTTCTTAAAGCCAAAGTGAAAATGTTTAGAGCATTTTCTCTTCTGCACTGAATTCGGTGTCTGGAATAGTGTTCCACAGAAAGTCATAAGTCTATAAGTGAATCCTGTCCCTATTCCATCTACAGTTAACACAGAGAAACAGGCAGCTCTGAAGGCTGGTACTGGATGGACTGTTTTAGAACTGATGAATCATGTTCTGCATATGCCTCTTACTGCATTAGTGGTTTCAATTTGGTTTAATGATTTCATACACCTGAAGTTAGGCAAGACAAATACAATCCTTACATGTAATACTATGAGTCTGCTTGAAAAAAAACATTCACACAAAGGCATCTTCAATATGTTGTTTTAGATATATTTAACACAGGTGTCTGAGATAAGGGCCTCTGCTGTAGACAAAGTCCATGAAGAAACAGTGAAACTTCTAGGAGCTCTGCATCTGAGTAGTTTGGCTGAATTATCAGTCATCTGATTGCATCATCTGAATTAAGCACTTTCCTTGATTATTTTTAAAAGCAGAAAAATCTAAATCAGTTTGTGGCATGCATACATTAATTAAAAACTGAAGTGCTTATAAGAAAGGGATAGGCTAATTACTCTGCACTTATAGAATCACCATTACATTTCTCCTACTCTTATGCAAGGACAAACAGACAAACGCAACTCTATTGCCATGGTGAGCAGTTTTGCAGTACAAGAGAAAATTGCTCAAGCCATAATAAAGGACTTCTATCGAGTTTTACATGTACACAATGTGTGTGCTTCTCTTTTTGTCACCTTTGTGTGCTACTTTGAGCCTAGCTGGGATACTTTAGTGAGAAGAATTAGATTACAGGCTGTGAAAAGGGAACAAGGGTGATGTCTACTTCACTCATAGGCTTGCTGAGATGTATACAAACAAGAACATATAGATAACACAGTGGCTCTCTATAGGTCTGGACTTCTCTCCCTAACCTGCTGCCTGTGTAACTAATCTGTCTGCTTCCTAACCCCCCTGGCCGATTCTCCAAACTCACCTTGAACGTAAGGCAAAGTCTGGGATAAGGTAGCAGGGTGGAAAGGAGGTGTGAAGGGTGGTTGTGAACCCCTCTTGGGGACTTTGGTTTCTGGGAGGGCTGTTGTGTTTCTGTATTACTTTTGAACTTGCATATTTCTGTCTATTTCTGTATATATTGTATATACCTGCTTGTAGATTGTGCTAAGCTGTAAATATAAAGCTTCATCCTAATTTCCAGCTCAGCTGAGTCTAGTCTGGGTGATTTCTTAAGTGGGGGACAGGTAAAACCCAAACCATCACAATTTGTTATTTAACCATTCCTATATTTCAGAAAGAAACAATAATGAAGTCTATGTGCAATTAAGATCCTGTCTTAATGTCTGTATTAAAACTCCTGACTCCTCCTTGATTTCCCTTTGAACAAAGTGCTTAGTTAAACTTTAAGGTGGCTGCCTCCTTGATGCTGAATATCCTAAGAGTCTATCAACAGAAAACATATTTTTGGAGGAAGTTCTTGACAGAGAGAGTGATTTGCCATTGGAATGGGCTGCCCAGGGAGGTGGTGGAATTGCCATCCATGGAGGCATTCAAGAAAAGCCTGGATGAGACACTTAGTGCCATGGTCTAGTTGACTGGACAGGGCTGGGTGCTAGGTTGGACTGGATGATCTTGGAGGTCTCTTCCAAAGTGGTTGATTCTATGATTCTATGATTCTACTTCTTGCCTTACAGATATTGTATTGTCAATGTGAAAAAAAAAAACAACTTTTATCACAAGACTAAAAAAGTAAACAGGGCACATGATGGTACTATTCATTCTTCCAGTAAAAATGTCTAGGATGACTTTTTATGTCCATGACCCCAAAACTGCAGGAGATCCTTTATTAGGGATATTTTTGCTTTTTTTGTGTGTCCCATTCTGGAAGATGCATTTTCCTTTGAAATTCGTGAAGATGACAGAGAAATGGTAGCGGATCTATGCAAAATATCAGCATCCAAATCAAGTCTTAGTCTCCCAACATACTACACAGAGATTCTAAGCAGGTGAAGGAAAGAATATTAAATCTGGCTATTCTCAGTGGAAACCAGTTGAGTCCCCTGTGGGATGCCATGTTTTGTATAGATTAGATTGTATGAAGTGTGATGATGATGACAACAAAAAGCTGCCTCTTGCTTTACTTGTGTTTTCACATCTCTCTTGAATTTTAACACCCAAGCAAGTGTTTAATCCTTAATGCTTGTTTTCAAAGCCATGGACAAATTCTTCCAAAGCTCTTGATATAAATGCTATCATGAAAACATATTGTGGTGCTGTCTTGCTTTCCCTTCCTTCAAATCCATTCCTTTGTATGCTTCTTTTAGACTACTTTTGAAATTACTAGACACACAGGCTAGAGGTAAAATACTGATATTACATAGATATAATCTCATAAGAAAACAAATGCCATCTTTAAAATGATTTAAAGAGCACAGGTGCTTTATATTAATCAAGTTCCTTGTTGCTTTTAGTATAACTATGTCAATCGAGGTGCTTATCTGTTCATGTTCTGTTCAGATAAATTACTGCTAATCATGTTTGAGGATATGTTTAAAAGTTTTTAGGCTGCTTATAGCTATTACATCTTTTCAAAACAATCATAAATATTATATTCTAACAGATACAGGGCATCTGGAGAACATTCTAGGTAATTCATAATCATTGCCACCTACTGTGCTGCAGTAATCAAGCATCAAAGCCTGTTGCTATTAATCTGTGTTGGCTACACTTGACCAGTACAGTAAATATTTCTGAGGTCGGTTTCACAGCCTTACCTGCTTCACTCTCTCTGTATATTCACAGATTACAATTGTTAAGAATTTATTGCAAGATCGTAGCCCATGCTGTATATTCAAATCTATTCCACCTTCTTATGGGACTAGGCTGTTAGGATCATAGGATGTTAGGGGTTGGAAGGGACCCAAAGAGATCATCGAGTCCAACCCTCCTGCCAGAGCAGGACAATCCTATCTAACACAGATCACAGAGGAACACATCCAGACAAGTCTTGAAAGTCTCCAGGGAAGGAGACTCCATGACCTCTCTGGGGAGCCTGTTCCAGTGCTCTGTGATCCTTACAGTAAAGAAGTTCCCCCTTGTGTTGAGGCAGAACCTCTTTTGCTGCAACTTACACCCATTGCTCCTTGTCCTATGACAGGGAGCAAGTGAGCAGAGCCTGTTCCCCCTCTCCTGGCCAGCCCTCAGGTATTTATAAACATTTATCAAATCCCCTCTAAGTCTTCTTTTCTCCAGACTCAAAACCCCCAGGTCCCTCAGCCTCTCCTCATAAGCCATGCCCTCCTGTCCCCTAATCATCCTCTTCATCCTCTGCTGGACCCTCTCCAGCAGATCCCTGTCCCTCTTCAACTGGGGAGCCCAAAACTGAACACAGTATTCAAGATGAGGTCTCAGCAGGGCAGAGTAGTGGGGAAGGAGAACCTCCCTTGATCTGCTGGACACACTCATCCTAATACACCCCAGGATCCCATTGGCCTTCTTGGCCACAAGGGCACATTGCTGTGCCATGGTTAACTTGTTAGCCACCAGGACCCCCAGGTCCCTCTCCACAGGACTGCTTTCCAGTTAGCAGAAGAGACAGATGAACCAATGACATTCTTCTAATTTCTCACTATGAAAGACACTTTTAAATGGGGTGGACAACAGGAAGGAAAATTATCCAGATCACATTGACTTGTAAGCTTGTTATTTTTCAGTATCATAAATAAAGTTAATTGCATAATAGAAAAATAAACAAGTTTGGACTACAGAATAAAAACATTTGCAGCTGGCACAGAACACATTTGAAAATACAATGTTTGACTTGGCTGATGTTGCAAGTTGTAGCCATACAAAGTGCTCACTGAGAGAGGGGAGTAAGAGAGGGCAAAAGGAATCAGAAAACTTGGCCATGAATTTCATCATTTAATGATACTATGCTGCCAGATAAAAGGAAAAGGGAGGGAGGACAGGAGGAGGAACAGGAGAAGTAATGCTGATGACAGCTTGGATGGAATATATTGAAAGAAACCAGGGAACAAGCACATGTCAAAGCTGAGAAAAAGTGACAGCAATGCTCTAATGAGAAGTGGAAAGGATTAGAATAACTTCAGCAAGTCCAGTAGCATAGCAATAACCCTGGGAAACCTAATAACATTTGGGAACTTAAACAAGGCTTCATATCTAGTCTGGATGCTATCAAAGTAAATGAAAATCTTTAGCAAGAGCACCACTTGAGTTCATATTCCAGTGTTATGACAGTTACTCACTGCTCATCAAAAAGACTGCACTGTTGAGAGGAAGACTGGCTTATGCATTAAATATCTGGATAGGGAAAAAATGTCCTCTGAGTATACAGGAATTCCTATCCCTTTCTGAAGAAAACTCCCCTCCTTATTTTCTTTGACAGGAGTCAAAATGTTCAGTGTCTGACAGACACTGAGCCTCAAGAATTGTCTCAAATCATCACTGCTTTTATACTTTCCTCTCTGCTGCCTATCTCATAAAATATGATTTCCCAAACCTAGTGCCAACCACCACTCCTTTTCAATCAGTTTCTTCCTAGAGACTCACAAGTGTCACATCAACCAATTCAGCACCTCATTATAAAACAAGAGGTGAAACACAGGGAAAAGAAAGCAAACAGAAGACATGCAAATAGCATCACTTCTTGGTTACCAGGTGCACCTTATCTTATCTCTCTCTGTCTCCCAGGCTGTACATTCCTTAGGGGTAGGAACTATCTTAACAAGTGCTTTGTGGAATGTTTATCATAGCATCATGCCTGTGTTGGAGCACAGTGACAAATATATGATGGAGCTAGTTTTCAGCTACTTTATGTTAGCCTATGCAGTACTATTTGGGGATTAATAAATGCCACATGATTTGTATTTTGCAATAGCAAACTGAAAATCAAGATGTTTGGATTTCATTACCACCTTTCTAGGACACCCTCAGAAATTAGTGCCAAGCTTCTAATCTGACTGTAATATGAGGAGATGCATGAGCACAATAAGTATTTAATTTGTTCACTTTCAGTTTCTTTATGCTGAGATTTGCTGCTGCTTTGCTGAATTTCAGCATGCTGGTCAGATTACACGAAACTGGCAAATTGAACTGTCTTTATACCAAAATGCAAGACAGATTTCCAATAAAGTCTCCTGCAGTCAAGACTTGCCACAGATATAATCTGAACAATACTATTCACCTATAAGCCAGTACCAGACATTCAAAGCATGTCTACTTTTATATATGTCCATTCTGTTTCTCTTTGGCATTCTTCACCACAAATGTGCTGATTTCAGTTAATGTCAGTGAAACTGAATTCCAGATTCATGGCATACTGGCTGGTTTTAATCGAGCCCTGTCAAAGATTTTCACTTAAAGCAAGGCATGGGGGTGAGCACTTACTTTGCAGGGCCTATCGTGCAAGTTTGTATGTTTCCCTTCTCCTAACAGGAAGTGACACTAAAGAAGGAATAAGTAGTCTCTTCTGGTACACTGACTTTTTCTGCTTTCTCTATGTATTCCAAAATGACAGTACTAATCCTTCTCCTTTATTTCATTCTCTTCTGCAGTTTCCTAATGCGTTTTTCCAGTGAGCTCAGTGAAGTAAGTAGGTTGTGTATGCAAAAAAGATTTCTGCCCAGTGGCTTAGTACATGGTGTTGAACAGTTAGGAAAGGACAGTTTGAGGGCTGAGATTAGACCTAAAAGATCACTATTTACCTTCTTAAACTCTGATCTAAATTTGCATCAATATCTCCATATATAAAATTGATTGCAATTTGCATATAAGCCTAATAGTCCATTGACAAAACTACTTATAGAATCATAGAGTCAGCCAGGTTGGAAAAGACCTCCAGAAGATCATCCAGTCCAACCTAGCACACAGCCCTGCCCCATCGACTAGACCATGGCACTAAGTGCCTCATCCAGGCTTTCCTTGAACACCCCCAGGGATGGTGACTCCACCATCTCCCTGGGCAGCCCATTCCAACGGCAAATCACTCTCTCTGGGAAGAACTTCCTCTTCTTAACAGTCAGCCAAGACCTCCCCTGGCACAACTTGAGACTGTGTCTCCTTGTTCTGTTGCTGGTTGCCTGGGGGAAGAGACCAACCCCCACCTGGCTACAGCCTCCCTTCAGGTAGTTGCCGACAGCAATGAGGTCACCCCTGAGCCTCCTCTTAACACATGTTCAATTCCTTTGAGCAAGCCAATACACATTCATATAAGGTCCACAGGACAACAGGTTGTATGGCTTGTATTCCAACAGTGAATGAGAGCAATGTTTCACATTTGAATTAACAAGACACAGGAGAGCTGTTCAACAACACTCAGCCTCTTATTTCTTGTATAAATGCACTGTGGTCATCATGGACTTTGTAGCAGTTAATATTAAGAACAGATAAACACAAAGTTTCAGTTAGGTAAGAAGCAATAGCACTTTTGTCACTCTACTTCCTTATCAAAGAAATGGGTGTGCTACTGCATTGGTTTTCTCCACCTCCACGTGCAACAGAATTATGCTCACTCGCTGTTTGTACCACTATTTTGTTACATGTCTTGGAAAGAAAATATACACCCTTTTATTAGTGCTAGAAAACCTCAAGACACTTCCAAGGAAAGTGGTACAAAGGAGCAGAGAATCCGGGGCTATGTACATTTTGTTTCCTAAGCCTTGGGTTTTAGAGTATTAGTTCTTCTAAGCTACTTTAAATGAAAAGTGCCACTGCTAAGCAAAACTGCTAAATCCCACCACTTGCCAAAAACAGGAGGTTTGAAGTTATTGATTACTTAAAAGAACAGCTTTGGCACCAGCTGCAGGCTACTGAGAAATAGTGCAAATGCAACAAATGGCATGTTTTGTTAGAATATGGTTGGAGTTATTTATTTCATAGAATCACAGAATCATAGAATGGTTTAGGTTGGAAGAGACCTCAAGGATCATCCAGCTCCAACCCCCCGCCATAGGCAGGGACACCTCCCACTAGAGCAGGTTGCTCAAGGCCTCATCCAGCCTGGCCTTAAACGCCTCCAGGGAGGAAGCATCCACAACCTCCCTGGGCAACCTGTTCCAGTGTCTTACCACCCTCACTGTAAAGAACTTCCTCCTAACATCCAGTCTAAATCTCCCCTCTTCCAGCTTAAACCCATTCCCCCTCGTCCTGACATTACTAGACCTTGTCAATAGTCCCTCCCCAGCCTTCCTGTAGGCTCCCTTCAGATACTGGAAAGCCACTATAAGGTCTCCTCGAAGCCTTCTCTTCTCCAGGCTGAAGAGCCCCAACTCTCTCAGCCTGTCCTCATAGCAGAGCTGCTCCAGCCCTCTGATCATCTTCATCACCCTCCTCTGGACCCGCTCCAGCAGTTCCATGTCCTTCTTGTGTTGGGGGCTCCAGAACTGCACACAGTACTCCAGGTGGGGTCTGACGAGAGCAGAGTAAAGGGGGAGAATCACCTCCCTTGCCCTGCTGCCCACACTTCTCTTGATGCAGCCCAGCACAGGGTTGCTGTCTGGGCTGCATGTGCACACTGCAGGCTTATGTCGAGCTTTTTGTCAACCCAGACCCCCAGGTCCTTCTCCTCAGGGCTGCTCTCAGCCATTCACCACCCAGCCTGTATCTGTGCTTGGGATTGTGCCAACCCAGATGCAGGACCTTACACTTATTCTTAGATGCCGTGTATGAAAGATTTAAGCAGTTCTAAGGAGGAAGCTGAGATTACCTCTCATCTGGTGTGGGGGAACTCAGCCAGGGAGTTAGTGTGGTGTGAAACAGCTCTCCAGTCAGGTTTTCTGCAGTAATTGCCACAGGGAAGCAAGGAATCACTAGAACGTACATTTCACTGTACATCCCCAGTGCGCAAGAGGGTAAAGTAAAGGTAACGCTTATTTAACAAGGATCCATGCCTGTGAATATTTTCAGCCTCTGACTGAATTCCAAGTCTCAAAGTACATGACTGAAATACATCCATTTGCTACAAAATGAAACACTACATCTAACCTATAATCACTGGAAGGCTTATTTTTTTTAAACTCACTATTGAAATAAAGACCTTTTTTTTTTGCAGTTAAAATGAAAGAAGATTAATGACATCGAGCTGAGGAAATTGTGCAAATTGAATAGAGTCCATATAAACCAGTTAGTTTCAAGATCAGAGGTGACATATTTCTATCTAATGCCAGTTTAAGCTTGTATGTATGAGGCTATAAAATAATCCACCCTCAGAGGAACACATCCAAAAGAAGACAAACTATCTCCAGAAGAAGACCAGATTAATTTTCCATACCACTGTGCTAGTTTGAGCCTAGCTAGAATGTTCTGGTGAGAAGAATTAGGTTATGGACTGTGAAAAGGAAACAATGGTGATGTCTACTTCACTCATAGGCTTGCTGAGAGGTTTAAGAACAATAACATAAATAACACAGATAAGGGAATTGCTCTCTGTCACTCTGGGGCTGAATGAACTTCTCCCTCTAACCTAACTTGCTGCCTGACTAACCCATCTGCTTCCTAACCCCCCTGGTCAACCCTCCAAACTCACCTTGAGCGTAAGGCAAAGTCTGGGGTAAGGTAGAGGGGTGGGGAGAAGGTGGAAGGAAGTACAGGCTGGATGCTAGGAGGAAGTTCTTCCCAGAGAGAGTGATTTGCCATTGGAATGGGCTGCCCAGGGAGGTGGTGGAGTCACCATCCCTGGAGGTGTCCAAGAAAAGATTGGATGAGACACTTAGTGCCATGGTCTAGTTGACTGGATAAGGCTGGGTAATAGGTTGGACTGGATGATCTTGGAGGTCTCTTCCAACCTGGCTGATTTTATGATTCTATGATTCTGGTTTCTGGGAGGGGTGTTGTGTTTCTGCATTACTTTTTAACTTGTATATTTTTGTCTATAACTGTATATATTTGTGTATATATGCCTGTATATTCTGCTAAGCTGTAAATATAGCTTCATTCCTTAATTTCCAGTTTGGCTGAGTCTACTCTGGGTAATTTTTTTGAGTGTGAGGGGTTGGGTAACACCCAAACCGTCACAACAACATTAATATAATACATTATATTAACAAATGCTAAACTGTGAAGAGCAGTTTCTTTACAAATCACAGGATTCCTATTATTTTCCTGTAGTCAGGAGTTTACTCTGGCTTTACAGACTGAAAATTTGCTAAGACCATGGACATAATGGCTAGATGCCTGGGGAGTCTTATAACAGATCCTTTGATTTCAAATATACTACAGCAAGCATTCATTTGGTGGTTTTCCTTGTGTCCACAATAACACCACCTGCCTTAAAATGGCTGCTTTGAGGCAGCTCTCTCCCAGAGCAGACAGTC
>WAAF01021173.1:0-21970 GCA_013400475.1 Tricholaema leucomelas
ACCAAGGCTTCCAGCTCCTCTTGTGTGTTACTCATACTGTGTTCAATAGTGTACATACACTTCAGTTGGGCTGCTGGCTTTACCCCTATCTCCGGCCTACCACCCTCAGCCTCCTTTGGTTTGTCTCTAGTACTGTTTTGTTTAATCCCCTCCCCCTTGCAGCCTAGTTTAAAGCCCTTTTAACAAGCCCTGCCAACTCATGCGGCAAGATCTTTCTCCCCCTCTGACACAGTTGTATCCCATCTGTTGCTAGCAGAACCTGGGCCATATAAAGTTCCCCAAGATCAAAGGATCCAAAATGTTGTTGATAGCACCAGCCTCTGAGCCACTTGTGTCCCAGGTTAGAGTGGATCCCTCCCCCAGTAGAATAAACTCACCACAACATGGATTTTCTTTTTTTCAAAGTCATGGAAAGACAAAATTGTATTTCTTATAGTTTAACAGTATAAAGAGAAATAAACTAATAACCTTAAGGAAGATGGGGAAGGGGTCAAGCGGCAGCGAAGTAGCAAAAGCAGCAGCAGCCAAAACAGCAGCGAGGGAAGTTAGCAGGCAGGCACAGCTCAAGCAGCAGAAGCCAGCAAGCAGAAAGAACAAGCTGTGCTTCTAGACATAAAGCTCTTGATGCTCCAATGAAATTATATTAATTTATCCATTGTTGCCATTATATGGCCTATCCCTGGAATGTTCACCTCTCCCCTATGTCTGAGCTAGAAATCTAGCTCAAACAGCCACAACTTATTAATCAGGTATGATTACCTATTCCTCTCAGCATTCCAATCTGCTATTAAAGGTATAGATAAAAAGATTACCTGTGCCCCTAGTCCCTCGACTGCTTTTCCCAGTGTCTTGAAGTCACTTTTGATTGCTTTTAGATCTTTGGTATCAACCTCATCATTTCCTGCCTCAAAAACCACCTCACCCTCAACCTCTAGTGCCCTCTATCTGTTGTTCAAGGGCAACTGAGAAGGTGAGGGGAGCTGGATTTTCCCTTGCCCCTTCTGACAGGCTCCTGTGTCCATTCTCCCTTGTTTCTTGGGTCACCTCCCTCTGCTAAGGGGGTCCGTGGAGCCTGGTGCCATAAATCCAACTCTCTTTCATATTCCCTTAGAGCCCTTAGCCTTTCCACTTCATTCTTCAGTTCAGCCACTAGCATAAGCAGACCATTGATCTGCTTACACCTAGCAGGCGTTGTCTCTGCCATCCTCAACGTTGATTACTAGGCTCCAACACTCCTCACAGCCAGTTGCCTGGATGCCTATGGGTGGGCTCTGGGTGTCCACAGTTTTACAAGTAACCTTTGACCAAGTTTTCACCATGTCTGTCATGGAGGCAGGGAATTAATGTGGCCGAGTCAAGAATTATAGAAAAACAGAGTTATTTTATTTTCCCAAAAACCTGCCCCCAAAACTATATACAGAAATTAATTTAAATTAGCATATTCACTTGGTTGAGAAGACCTACAGGGATACCATAGGTAGATTTGAGTATTTTGGAAGTCAGAAGTTGGAAAAGGCTTAAGCTATTAAATATCTCATCCCCCTTATTAATATAAGGCTGGCCCAAAGTTACTCACAGGTGAGTCAGGCTGGCTGAAATGAAGGGCGTTCCAGATGCTTGTCCCTTTGCTGTCTTTCAGAAGCTTCTGAGGGTCGTTAAGGGCTATAAAGATGCATAAAGGGGCTGCTAAGGTGGAAGTCATCCTTCAGAGCTTGTCTTTCGAAGTGCCAGGGGCTCCTGCAGAAGCTATCCAGGCGGGGGAGAACTCTAAGGCAGGAACAAACTCTAAGGCGGGAACCCCCCCCACAATATTTATACCCTTCCTAGACAAAGATCTGAGTTACCACTTCCTAGGCGCTAAGATCACAGCCAATCCCCAGCTGATTCCAGCGTGGGCACTGCAAGGGGCACCCCTCATGCCAGAAGGGCCCCTTGCTCCCCCGTTTCATGCCTGCAGGGCCGGGGGGGGAAACAGGTCTTTTCGCGCCTTTTCCTCTCCCATTCAAACCACAGAGGGGGAGGAATTTTGGGGTATACAGGACTCCAGGACAATGTCTCCTCTCCTCTGAGGAAATGATGGGAGTTGGTTGGCTGTGGGTTGATTTTTGTTTTGGTTTGTGTGCTTGTTTGTTTTTTTTTCTCTGGCATGGTCTGAGCTAGGCTCAGCAGAGAACTGCTCTCTTCCTGAGTCAGGGCCTGGCATTACTGTTGCTCCTTGTTTAAATCGCCTGCGCACCCGGCACCACCTCAGCTGTGTGACTCTCGTGCGTACACAAGGGACCTGGGGATACTGGTAGATGGTAGGCTGAACATGAGGCAGCAGTGTGCCCCGGTGTCCAGGAGAGCCAATGGCATCCTGGCCTGCATCAGGAAAAGTGTGGCCAGTAAGACAAGGGAGGTTCCTTTCTTTCTGGCTGCTCTCCAGCCACCCTGTCCCCAGCCTGTAGCACTGCTTGAGGTTGCTGAGGCCAAAATGCAGAATCCTGCACTTAGCCTTGTTAAATCTCATCCCATTGGCCTCTGCCCACCCATCCAGCCTGGAAAGATCCCTCTGCAAGGCTCTCGTACCCTCCAACAGCCCAACACCTGCTCCTAGCTTGGTGTCATCTGCACACTTACTGATGATGGACTCAATCCCCACATCCAGATCATCAGTAAAGATGCTGAACAGGATGGAGCCCAGCACTGATCCTTGGGGCACACTACTAGTGACTAGCTGCCAACTGGACATGGCACCACTCACCACTACTCTCTGGGCCCAGCCTGATATAAGAAAAATCAAGGAATGCCGGTGAAAAGGTCTCATAGACCAGATACTCATTTTGAGGGTGTCTGTGACAAACCATAAAATATCCAACTCTGTAGAAATATTTGTTTATAGTAATCAGCTGATAATATGCAAACCTAAACAAGGCTACTGTAGAAGTGTCTGCAGCTACTCTTTGGAGATCTGTGATAAGCAATCTTGTAAAGACCCAGGCCTGCAGTGACTAAGGAAAGCAGGAAGAAGATAAAAGAGAAGCAGAGATATCTTGACATCAGCAACAAAGAAGAGTCTGCTGACCAGAGATGAGAAAGACCCTGGGAGGAAGACTGTGTGGGATGTTCATCACAGATAACCATTCCAGATCACCAGGGTTGGAATTGTTAGAATTAGGGTGGAGAATGGGAAAATACCTATGTTAATGAACTCCAAGAAATAATTGCAATAACCCTACCTCTTAGTATGAATATGCATGCTCTTCCAACATAAATTGTGGGTTGTGCCAGCATGGGGTGTGCAGGATTGATGGAGCGATCCTGCCTGCACCCAGCACTGTAATAAAATATACCTACTTCATAACTCTGCATGAGTTTTGGGGTTCATTTCACAGGTCAGGCCCTCCAGCCAGTTCTTGACCCATATCAGAGTGAATATGTCCAAACCACGAGCTGCCACTCATGGATACTGGAATGCATCCAGAGAAAGGTGATGAAGCTGGTGAAGGGCCTGGGACACAAACCCTATGAGGAGAGGCTGAGAGAGCTGGGGTTGTTTAGCCTGGAGAAGAGGAGGCTCAGGGGTGACCTCATTGCTGTCTACAACTACCTGAAGGAAGGGTGTAGCTAGGTGGGTGCTGGTCTTTTCTGCCAGGCAACCAGCAACAGAACAAGGGGACACAGCCTCAAGTTGTGCCGGGGGGAGGTCTAGCCTGGATGTTAGGAGGAAGTTCTTGACAGAGTGATTTGCCATTGGAATGGGCTGCCCAGGGAGATGGAGGAGTTGCCATCCCTGAAGGCGTTCAAGAAAAGACTGGATGAGGCACTTAGTGCCCTGGTCTAGTTGATTGGATAGGGCTGGGTGCTTGGTTGGACTGGATGATCTTGGAGATCTCTCCAAGCCTGGTTGATTCTATGATTCCCAAAATAATCACCCCACCAGATTTAAAAAAGAAGAAATAATCTCTAAGTAAAATTAACTATACCAATAGCTGCAGCATATTTAATGTTGCCTCAAGTAAAACACCACTTTATTCTAAACCCATGTTTTAGAATCACAGAATGGTCAGAGTTACAAAGGACCTTTAGAGATCATCTAGTCCAGCACAGGTTGACCTAGATCAGATTTCACACAAATGTGTCCAAGTGGGTTTCAAAAGTCTCTAGTAAAGGAGACTCCACAACCTCTAGCCTGTTCTAGTGGAAGTCACACTGAGGCAGAGAGCTCCAGAGTGGAAGAAATATTTCTAAAGCAACAGAAGTGGGGCAAAAGCATGAAAGCAAATTACAAGGAGAGAGAGGGGCCTCTCACAAGATTAGCTCCTGAGAAGCTCTGACTCAGCATGGGCAGGGACAACAATGACAGCAGCTACATCCTTCTGAAAAAGCAGCCCCTAGCAAGCACAAGTGAGCAGGAACATGTGACCATGATGGGCGAACACCATATCATGCATCAGAAGGGCATGATATGGCTGTTGGTACAGCTGCTGTCACAGACAGGGCACATAGGGAAGGCAGCTCAACTAGTGGCCATCGTCATCCTAGAAGAGGACCCAACTACAGTCTCCAGTAAGCTGAAACCCATTGCAAGAAGAAATGAGGGGACCCAAATGGAGCTCCCAAGCAAGCATATAGCTGTCCAGGTGTCCAGATGCAGGGAGTATCAGACAGCAGCCGGGAAAACACCTGTGATGAGTCATCTGCTCAGCCTAGTGGCAGAGCTGAAACAGGAAGTGGAAAGGTTGAGGAGTACCAGGAACTGTGTGAGAGAGAAAAATGTCAGAGCCAGACCTTACTATCTCTAAGGCAAAGGTCTGAGGCAAAGGCAGAAGATGGAAGCTCCATAAGAGGAGGACTATCCTCTGCCCTCTTGCCATTGAGCAGAAGGGGGAACCTAAGAGATGAGGGGGAATGGAAACAGGTTCCTGCTTGGGGCAACAGGCAACATTTTCAATTGCCCTTATGCAACAAATATGGAGCTCTGGAACTTGAGGCTCAGACACATGAGGATGCAGGTGATGGTCCACCTAGAAAGCTGCTCAGTGTGTGAGTCAGCCCTACACATTATGACAGCCTCTGTTAAGAAAAAAAGGAGGTGAGTTGTAGGTGATTCCCTTATGAATCTTGTTGCCAGACCTGTCACAGGGCAGTCTGCTGCATCCCTGGGGCCTGGGTTAGTGATGTTGCATTTTAGAGCTAGCAGACATTGTGGCCTGCAATTGGTATTACACATCTAGATGTAGATGGAGAGACAAATCAGGTCTACCAGTCCCTCTTTGGCTGCTGGTTTCTGTCAAGAAAAAAAAAATGTACGCTACTTCTCTTAAACCAAAATAGTCCTTCAGTCTCACAGCTTCTTAATCATGTGACAAAATGAAACACAGAAATATCTAACAGGTTGCCTAGCTTGTAAGATTTATGGCACAGTCTAAATCTTGAGAATGCCTATCCCCAATGACCTGGAACCAGTTACTGGCTTGCATTCAATAATGAAACATTAAAAATAGAACAAAAGAGTAGATTTTCCTTAGCAAAGAGTTTTATAATTTCAGCAGTATCAACTTGGAGCAAGCTGTTCTGAAAAGGAAAGGAAATATTTTTTTAATTTTATTTTTGTCACTACCTTCCCAACTGACAGAGGATTTCATTAACATCACACAACAAATTCCTGCCATCAGCTTTGTACCAGTAAAATAGATTATGTCACAGTTTAGAACTTAAAATGTTTCTCTATTATTGAGATGATTAACTTTTTTAATTAAAAATCAATGCATGCAATTATAAAATTCAGGGCAGTTTATGTCCAAGATTTTTGCTTTCCCAGAGAAGCTATTCTTTGGGATCAATTTTTATGAAAACTCTTGTATTAATTATAGCCAAAGACACTTCAGAACTCGTTTATTTGAAAAAACAAGCAAAAACCACCCCACAAATAAACCAAAACAAAAGAAAAAAAAGGGAGAAAAAACACACACAGGAAAAAAATAGTCATAGGATGACTGACTACCAGGCGTGGCAAAGTAGATCTGCCAGTGGGTAGTCCTTTGGCAGCAGAACATATGGAGAGTGTAGGGGATTAGGGAGCAAATTTTTCCCCCACTTGAGCTTTCAAATTTATATCATGGAATCTTACAGGATATGGATTTTTTTTTATTTTATTTTTGGTCCTTACTATCTCACTTTATATTTTTCTTCCAGAAAAAATACCTTGAAACACCAGGGGTTGCAATTTCCCCTGCATTGTGATATTCATCCTACTGTGGATTGCTGGCTAGGCATTTTCTTTTAAATAGGTTTTAATTCAGATATCTACAGGACTTTTAGTAAAATCCACTTGAAATGTGAGATTGGTATCTGAAAAAGGATGCAATCTTGTGGGAGCCTGAAAGTGCAGAGAATTTTATTTTCATGCATTACAAGGCAATGCTATCATTTATCTTGTCAGCCCAAATCTGTGCTAAAAGATCCAATCTTTGCATGTTGCCTTTCTTGTTCTGTCAAAATTACTAAGCTGACTGGATCCTGGCAGAACACACAAAACCAGGACAGTCCTATCAAGGCGTACCTGAAAAGCCACACTTGAGAAATGCAAAGTAGGAGTATTGCCGAGAACTGACAGTACCACCACTGCAGCATTTCTGAACAATCTGCTTCTTATCTTTGTCTTACAGTTTCACCCTGAATTAAAAAGATGAAGCCCAAAGATACACCAGATTCATTATTTGTAGCATCCTAAGTAGTCAGTGAGAGACCACTGGAAATATGACTGGTAACCAGCTTTTGTTGTCTTCCTAGCCCAGGCTCATCCTCTCCATCTAAGTGCTTAATGAAGTCACTACATCATCTTACCCTTCCTCCAGAATCAATACAGGAAAAAAACCATGTAGAATTACCTGCTAGATTAAGGAAGTATCCAAGGACAACAAGTCAGGCACTGTCAGCATCTCAGGCAGGAGGGAACTGACTGAGCCTTAACTACTTCCTATATATTTCAATAAAGTAATACACTATTCACTTTATTAATCGATGATCTACATGATGAATTTAAGCATGTTCCTACACACTTTCGTCAACTGTCACCAGAAATAGCTAAAAAGACATTAAACAATGTAGTGATGTTATGACTATCTCAGCTACATCCAAAGAATGGACACAGACTAAGGTTACTGGAAAGACAAAGGAACATTTCATGTACTTGCAGACACTGTATAACTAAGTGTGTCTCCATTAAACTGTGTTTCTCACTATTAAAACCTTGAATTTTATGGTTGCTTTTTCAATGAGACTTTGCCCTTTGTTTGGCTATAATGTGATCTCCTATTTAAATAAATTTCCAGTCAGAGCTTCTAAATTATACTTTGAATATTAAATTTTTTAAAGTAAGATATTTCACCATTTTCTTAACAGCAGATTCCTTAATATGTATACATTAAGTGGAATACATGAGTACACCTTTTGAGTTACGTGTTCATTATGGACATAAAACAGGTACATCAGAATAGTAGTGAACTCAAAGGAACATTCAATGTAGAATGTGTCCTAACACAAATATTGCTGCTCAAATAAACGTTTAGAGGAAAATTCTGTGCAAGTAGAAATGCATTAGAAAACTATTTCAGATGAAAGAAGCAATGTTACAACAGTCAGTCAGCTGACATCTTAAAATTAGGAAAATAAAAAATAATTTCAAAACCTTAGTAATCATTTATACCAAAATTATTTTCTTATAGTTGCTTTCTGGAAACCAATGGACAGAATTTGTTCAAAGAGTGTAATCTTGGAAATGTTTCTGTGTGTTAATTGTTATAAAGACTATTTGCAAAAGAAATAGAGAACTGTGAACATCTTTTCCTGTCATGTGTCTTTAATCTATTTACTTGATCTCAATTTCATATGAACTTCCTTCCAGACTTCCTTTACACTTGACAAAGAAAATTATCCTTTATTACCTCCACTGTAGGTACTAAAAAGCAGCAAAAATATTTTTTACCAATATGATTACCGATTCTCCAGAACGAATTGTACCACTTCCTACCACAGAATTTGCTACACCGCTCAGAAGAAGCACAGCGGTTAGTCTCATGCAACAACACCACCTGGTGATTATTTTTTTCATTACATTATGAGCATATTAGACAATGATTTACAAAAAGAAAACTACTGAAGTTGACTGCCTTACTCACCCAGGACTGACCACATTTGGTCTCCCTCAGTACTCAAAATAAGGGACAAATAGAAAATAGGTAGTGTCCCTTTAAAAATATATTTTCTTGCATACATACAAAGAAACTGTGTTTCTGTGATTCATATTCCACGTTCACACTATGAGAAGTTCATGCTGGAAGAAGCTCAACTGCCTTTGCTGCATCATATGTACAAGAAAACTTTATCAGAGCTATGGAAGAAGTTTAGAATAAATAACTATAACTTGCACTAGTGTTGCAGCAGTAGAAAAAAGAGAAAGCACAACATTGAGAACAAGAGATACTGTTAAAAAGTAACAAATTATTGTTGCACTAGAACAACTGCTAGAGGCCTGAGAAGCAAAGTAAGCAAATTAATCTGTGTTGGTAAAGGTCATAACATCATACTATTGGGCCATTCTGCAGAAAAAAATAAAAAATGACACTCTGTTTTTTGCCCTTTAAATATGTCACTAGAACTGAGTGTCAATCAAAACCAATTGTCAAAACTTGATGCTTAAGATGCAACTTTTACCTCTTCAAATGTCAAAGTAATAAGGATGGGAGTGGGACAGGGAGAGGGGCAGTTCAGCTCTCCCCATTTCCCCCACCTGCCATAGCCATGGACACCTTCCACTACACCAAGTTAATCAAGGCCCTGCTGTCCAGCCTGGCCTTGAACACATAACAGGGAGGGGATATCCACAACCTCCCTGACTAACCAGCTCCATTCACTACCCTCATTGTAAGTAATTCCTAATAATCTACACTTGCACAGGGTATCTTTATTCATTGTACACATGTAAGAGGTTAAATTTATCCTTAATGCTTAATGTGTTACACTCACCCCCCAACACAGAAGTGAGGGCACAGAAATGAGGGAAAAGTAAGATACAAAAACTCTGTGTTTGGATAAAAGAGCCAAGATAAGAAAAGAGATTACTGTAAATGAAATAACATAAATGTACAATTTCCTTATCATATACTGCAATGCATGATTACCTTAGTTTAGCCTATTTGCAGATCAGGCTAAGTAAGACCAGAGTGTTAACCATTTGCCTCCTTCCCTGCGAAGAAAGAACCAATAGTCAAAACCTGGAACCCAAAAAAGCAGCCAGTGTAACAGAAAGCCTCTCACGTTACAACCTCAGCTTCAAGCCCCATAATACTATATTCCAGCCAGCACTTCTGTTTTGAAGACAGCATGAGCAGGATGTTTTTGAATAACAGCCTCAAATTTCAATTCAACTCAAGACAACATAAAAGTGAATGGATACTTGGAAGCAAGCGGAGAACCTACCATACACTTTCGGGCTGTAAGGATATCACAAGCAGCTCCTAGAAGCATGATATCTTATGTCAAAACTTTGGGGAATTTAAGTCAAGCCATGGGTAACTGAGAACATGAGAATATGAAGTGCTCTTGTTGCATCAGGATCTTATTGCTTTTACATTTATAGCAGCATGTAACAGTAAATCATAAATTAGACACAGAGTTTACACTGAAAATGGGCACATATTTGCAGCAGACTACAGGCAGTCCAGACAGCCTAAATTTTACTTGGGGAAGCAATATTTAGAAAGGGAAGTTTTTCAAAAGCTCTCTTGTCTCCATTCTGTGAGACAAAATACAGACCATGTAAACATAACACAGCCACTTGCTTGTGAGCTCTAGAGTGACTCTGGATATTACCAAACCTGGTGGGAAAACATCTGTCTGCTGCTGCTTTGTCTTTGACAGTTATAGTAATATTAGGGAGATTTTTGTCCACCTCAGGTCACAGGAAAAAGAAAGAAGATTCGTGTCTGCTCTTTTTACTGCAGCTGAAGATCTTTGCTGATCCAACGATATTTTGATCCTCCCTCTGCAACAGTTTTTGTGTAAACCCACACAGTGCTGATTATGCTGGAAGCAGAGTCACTACCAGGAGCTTATGGTCACTAATGTTAATAAATTCACTTCAGAGAGAGGCTTTTCTGCTCTTTGCTGAGCAGAAGCTATATAGGAAAACAAATCACCATGGGTATAATTCTCCATTCATCTGCACATACAAATATTCAGTTTGTTCAGGCAAGTATGTGCTCTGAATGAACAATTTGTGAACTTAAGCAAAATGCTGATTTGGGGAAGAGTGATGTTTAGAAGCAATGTTACAATGGGACTAACATGGGTGCACACCAGGCACTTCCGTCTTTGTTTTCTCAGCTTTGTTCTCCCACCTTAATATCAAACAACAAAAAGAGTTGACAATTAAAAAAAAAAAAAGTAGTGCGGTCTATGGAAAAGGAAAAAGGAAGCATTCAGAAACATTTCATGTTCAAGGTCACTAAAATCCTCTGAAAAATAAATTTTGAATCGGAAAGAGACTGACGACATCAAACAGTGAAGTGTCAAGCAACACTAAAAAAAATTCTCTTTTGTCTGATTATGTATTTTTCCTTTTTTTGATGTCATTTAAAGGCATTATACAGGGGGACTGGCAGGTCTCTACCTTCCAATAGTTGTTTTGCTTGCAGAGGTCATCTGCAAGAAATGAGGATCTGTTATGTCAATGCCATCTTTTAATTCTTAACCACAAATACGTTCCACAATTCACAGATCCATGAAACATAATGGAAGGTGCTACACACTCTTCTGCTACTGTCAGATAGAATAATATTGGGAAAGCAGCAATCCAGTCATTCAAATGGTCTTGCAACATAGTCATGATTCTACAGGTTGCTGATGCTCAGTTTATGCACTTCGACAAGGCTTTAAAGAACAAGATGGCCATTAAGGAATAAATGCTGAAATACACAACAAGCCAAAAGTGAGACTTTTAAAAACAGCAGATCCATCTCAATTGGTGCAGGAGTCAATTTCAACTCACACTGCCAGGAGTGCAAGCAAGCATTTAAAAGGGAATATGATTAAGAAAACTGACTTGAGAATTTGGTCTCACTGTTGCTCTTTTGGTATAGAGAGAAATCAATCTAGTAAAGAAGACCTGACAGCTGTATAACCTAAAGGGCAGTCCAAAAAGAGGTGACCATGTGCAAACTAAATTCAGTTATGCATTCAGGAAGGACTTTGCCAGCGTAAAATTGGAGGAACAGTCAAATATAGGGAACTTCTAAGTCCATCAACAAGTTCACTTTTGCAGACCCTACATAGCAATTTACCCTGTTTTCTCACACTAAGAGAAGTGAGCTGTTGCTTCCCATGCAATGTAATAGCTTAGTAACTTAAACATATTCTTCTCCAATGAGAAGTATTTTACAAGAAAGAAATGTGGGTGAACAATGGAACAGTTTTCCAAGATTCACCTTCAATCAGCAGAGACATGTGTATAGTATAATAGGGATATTTTAATTCCTTTCTATCCCCTACTTATCTATATGCATTTCAAAGGCCAAGAGATAATTTATGGAAAAGAAGTGAAAAGGCAAATTTACATACATGTAGAGAGAATAAAACTAAAAGAAACCAAAAAAACATAAAGATGTCTTGGATTCAAATACAATAATCTGCAGTACAGTCACATCATGAGAAGAAGGTATGATAAGACAGCCACCCAGAACAGTCAAATATACACAGTTATGGAAAGCAGCTTTTTGTCAGAATATATTTCAAATTACTTTAAAAAATGAACTTTTCTCAGAGAAAAGTCAGGAAAAAGGTTACCATATTATATAATTTCTATATACCATATATTTAGCAGTTTTGGAAAGCTTTGCAGTCTCTGGGCAGGAATGTCATCATCCTATAGCTGTTAAGTAAGACACATTAGTACAGAACATAACAGATTCTACAAAACCTTGAATAGTTGCCACTCATATGCATAGAAATTGATTATTTCTAACCTAACAGTGCATCTGTACCAAACTGCTGCAACCAAAAGCAGAGCTTCTGTCAGTGTAAATGTTTGCAGTCAAAGCACACATGACAAGGTTCATTAAAGATACAGAACCAAAGCTCTTGCAGCAAGCCAATTAAAACTGGGGAAAAAAAGCTCAGTACCATTGCTTTGATTTTTTTTTGTGCTGAAAGACACTGAATTGCATTTTCAAGTGTCTTTCCATTGCTAGATGCAGATGCTACAAAGTACTGCAGAAAAGTCAGCAACTATGCTTGTCCCGTAGACTGAACCTGCACTTGCTTGGCCTCTGTGCTAAAGAAGACAAACAAGAGTGATGGAACACTGCATCTGAGGCTCTAACTAGAGCTCATGTCTGTATCAACCTCAACCCTAAAGAAAAGTGATTTTTTTTTGTAAATGGTTTAACTGATAGTTGAACCAAGACTTTGAATTTCGTACTGCACTACCAACCTCATGCACTAAGTCATTATTGTTTAAAGCATACACTGAGTCTCTGAATTTTGAGATTTAAGAATGTAACATAATTTCAAGAAAAAAATCAGTGCTTAATTCCAGTGCATTTAAAACACGTGTTCTGTATTTCCAGATGAAACTCTGTTGCTAGACACTATATTAGAAATTAATAGTGGTTATTAATTATGACTATTGATTTTTGTATGAATATTAATTGTTATTAATATTTTAAAATCCCTGAGGTTCTTTGGATTTTTGGTCAACAATAAGCAATTGCATAGAATTAAACAGTTTAATCAACCAGAACTTGGAAAATAGTAACATGAGAACAGGAAAATTCTAACTAATGCCTATGCAGTCATGACATATACTCATGATGCCTTTGGTCCCTGAGTAAGTGTCCTGTATGAAAGACGCTTTCAAATTCGATGATCCCAGAGTAAAATACAAATATTTCAGGCAGAGGAGGAAGGAGATGCCACTAAACCACTAGTGTGAGCTGCAAACACGTGGCCACCTGTTAACAACCTGCAAACGAGGAGATGCTCTGTGCAGATAAAAGCACTGTGCAGAAAGGCTACACGGAGAAAGGCTGTGTAGGAAGGCAAATGTAGAAAGACACGGTTTTCTAAATCCTCCCCCTCTATATACTCAGTTTTGAAATTAAACAGGCCAATAGGCACTAGCACCATTGTTCTCGCCAATGAATTAAAAGCTTCCTGCCTTTTACTTATGGAGGCACGTTGAGGGAAGCACAAGATACTTGACACAAGGTGCTAAGCCCCTAGCCCTCAAGGCTTTGCTGGGGCGAAACCCTTATCGTTTGCTCAATCTACTCACTCCCGAACCCCAGCACAACAGGACGAGGAGAGCCAGGATTAAACCCTCCCGGCAGGATTTATGCCCTACCAGGACAGACAGCTCTTCACTTTCTGCTTTTGGCTTCTTTGTCTATCCAAATGATGTTGACCAATGGTACTTCTGAAGAAATGTGTTGCCAAGCCAGTTCCTCTAGTAGTCTAAGATCTGTTCTGAAGATAATGTCCTGTAGGACAGACAAATCTCGGTCAACAGCATTTGCATTGATCAATGGCACAGTATGCTTCAAGGACTGTGCGTCAGATCAGGTGCAAAAGCAATATAGATACAGCTGCACACTCAGTTAAACTGATCACCAATGCTGCTTCTAGTTTCAGTAGTGCATCAGATACAGCTGGCTTCAGTAGAGCCATATATGTGGGAAGAAGGTCTGTGCTACAGTACATTCTGGGAAACAGACATACAATTTACGAAAACTTCCCTTCCTTTAACTAGGTGACAAGAGCTGTTCAGCAAATAGGCAGTCTGAATGTTTGGTCCAAAATAATTTGATTCACCATGATTTCATTTTTATTTCATGACTCACCTACACACAGCTGTCAAGCAGGGAGAAATCTGCATGCTTATTTCTGTAGCATAGGATCTCAGGTAAGCTCCCTTTTCCATATAAGGGGGAGGGAGTGGTGGGAGGAGGAGTGGACGTGGGCTGGGGGAGGAACAGCCATTTAGCAGCCTCCCTTGAAATCTCAAGCACATCACCAGTTACAGTAAAAGTGATCTCTGCAAAATGGACAGACCTGCCCCTGCAAACATAGCTCTTAACATCCAATCTCACATTTTGGAATATACTGCTGAAATGTTAACAAGCAATTATGCTAAAAGAAGCGAAGCCTTGGTGTTCCATGCTCTCTAATCAAATAAGTTTTCACAATGGACAGGCAAGAAACATACAATGTGGAAAAAGGTATTTCAGACATCTTTTGAAGTAAGATTTGCAGACCAGTGACAGTGGACAGAAGTTGAAGAGGCATCCCTTACAGCTTCTATTAGAAAATAACTCAATACAGTAAATTTAAATTTAGATAGCCTGAAGCATATAAATTTGAGAATTTGATTTCACCCATTAAGATCCTAAGACCTCACTTGAAACATTCAAAAATAGACTCACACATCAGGTACTTGCACATCACAATCATATCAGACTGAGCAGAGCCATGACAGATACAGAAATAAGAGGTGCATAGCTCTTTTTGCTCATCAAATCCCAATCACTAAGGAGGCCAAAGGTATCACTCCCACCAATCTCAAACTATCATTAGAACCAGTTTTCACAGTTCACTTGCTAGAAGCTATCTCTCAAGATGAGTGCATTGCTGCCTGAACTTTGAGGACAGGCACCTAGGCAGATGGTACCTGCACTGAGTACCAGGCTGCAATTACTCAGGCGTACGTCAAGCAATGCCCACATCAGCAAGCAAGTTCAGCTGTCTCAGGTACAGACGTGTGATAGTTTGGGTGTCCCCCGCCCCCCCCACACTTTAGAAACCACCCAGACTAGACTTAGTCGGCTCTGGAAATTTGAATGAAGCTTATATTTACAGCTGGCACAATTTACAAGCAGATACTTANACAAAACTCCCAGTGAAACCAGCAAGCAAGTGCCCTAATCTTTGGTTTGCCTTTCTTCTTTACACATCTCAGCAAGACTGTGAGGGAAGTAGACCTCATCATTGTTTTCATTTCATACCTATGATCTAGTTCTTCTCACCAAAACATTCTAGCTAGCTTCAAACTAGCACAAGACAGATGGTAGCAAAATCAGCACTACCACTGGTTTAGACCCTTATATCCCTTATATTGAAATCTTAATCACTGATGTACTAATCAGGAACCTCAGACTTCAATTTTATTTTTAAATTTTTGAAAAACATATAGCCATCCATTATGATGGGGTGAGGAGGGAAAAATTAAAATGTGAAGAAAATGAGGGGGAATGAGAAAGACATAACTCTGAAAGAATCAAATATCAAAAGAGAAAGAACACTATGCAATTTTTAAAGCTGTTTTGAATTAAGGGGGGGAGGGAAGATGCAGTTTAAAGTATTTCATATTGACGTAACTATTCCAAAGTTTGAAAAACTACATAATAGCCTATGAAGTTATTATATAAACATATCTGTTTAACATATAAACTACGTAATGCCATGCACTTAAAATGTAGTCAGGTTTTTTTGCTTTGGAACGGTCTTTTGAAACTAAGTATAAGAAAGAACACCAATGAAGTTCTTGTCTCCAGAGCATGGACAGCCCTGGAGTATAACTGTAAAGCTGCAAGATGAAGGGGGAAGGCAACAGAGAAAAAACATTAATCTTTTCTTGTAAATGTTGTTCCAACTTTTGAGTCATAAAAACTTGAGCAACTCGGTGAAATTATCCTTCCAGAAACTGAGAAGGAAAAAAAAATAACTGTGAAATATCAACTGCTGCCTAGTTATGTCAACACTTACTTATTGTAAGGCTTTATAAAGCTACCGAATACATTTGGAATAAAAACGCATACACTGATATCTGCATGGGATACATATTTATTTGTTTGTTCATAAAGTTTGCTCTCTTTACTTGTCATGAGCAAAGCTTGACAAAACAAGCTTCCTAAGAGACATTTTGCTGAGGGAATTTTGACAGTTCCCATTTGAGTTTTCTTCAAATCCTTCAAGGAAATATTAGTTAAGGGAAAAAAAAAAAAAAAAAAAAAGCCTATTGGAACCAGAGAGTTCAATCTTAAATTCTTGAAATCTTTGTCTAAAGTCAGCTGCCTGCATTTTCTCACAGCCTATTTTCATAGCTTTTCCTTAGCAATGTCTATTCTGATTTTGCCTAGCACAGTGCAAGCATATAGGTATTGCTGAGGAAAAGCTATGAAAACAGAGTGTGAGAAAATGCATGCAGATTACTTTAGACAAAAATGAAAGGCAGAAGAACATTTAGGAGCAGCTTGTTCTGAGATGTTGCCAGAAATTATAGAAAAGAAACTGGAGTGCTAGCATATTAGCTCAATCATGCTCCTTAAGCATAACAGTATTAAAAGCAACAAAAGGTTCAGTGGAGATACAAGTTGGTGCTTTGTGAAGGGCTCATCTCATTCTCTCTTCCAATCCATAAAGTCTTGAATTAATCCTACTCTAGAACAAACAATGTTGTTATATGCCTAGTTATATAGCTACTTTTTGGCGCTATTAAAATACTATGATGAATGTTTTCTTTGGACTATAGGAAAAACACCTAAACAAATCAACACCTGTCTGTTATTGACTTGTTTTCCTCAGTGCAAAACTACTGGAATATCATCACTCTTTTTTTTTTTTTTTCAACTTCACTTAAAATGTCAATAATTCCAAGCCTCCATTCAAGCAAAAAACTCTTCAAGACTCTAAAATCCCAAAGATAAACAATTTCCTGGACATACTGTGATGGTGTCACCCAGACCGGACTCAGTCAACCTGTGGTTAAGGAATCGTTATGAATGGGTTAGTTTAATTCTGAGTTTGGGGTGAAATGCAATGAGGCTGATTCAAAAGTTATTAAATAATTTATTAATATATATAAAGATAATTCCCCCAAACGTATTTACAACTATCCACACAAGTTCTTGGATGTGGTTAGCAAAACTATTTTACAGAATGTTTCTATACAATGGAATTTTGAAAGGTTTTAGGAATGACTTTTGATAGAGTGTCTTGCAGCTTAATTCACCGCTTGTGAAGTTAGCTAAATTCCTTTAGCAACTTGAATAAACAATTAAGAATACTCACTAGTCCTCAGTCAAATGTCTGTGGCCCAAAATGCAGGCAGGAAAATATTTAATAGATGTCCTGTGGTGAATTCCATGTGGGCTGCGATGTGGAATTGGCTGCTGGAATGGCAGGCTGAGGTGGCAGACAAGGAGCAAGCAGGCAAGCAAGCCAGCTCCCTATTCACCTGTTTACCCCTTTTATAGGATAATGGCCGAGGCTAATGGTCTCATTGGCCACATTATCACCCAATCACCTTTGGCAATCACACAAATATATCCAAAAAAGGAAGAACCCACAGGCTGTTCTCTTCCAAAAATGGGGGACGGATACGCCTTGCATGCGACACGGGGGTGGTCTTATGAACCCCTCTCATGCAACTGGACCAAACCAGATTAGGTTGTCAGGGTTTCTTTTGCCCTGTTTTCCTGCCTCTGGCCGCAATGCAGAAAGGCAGGTAAACACACTCAAGCCCATTCTGTGATCCTTAGGACTCTCCACCACAGGAATGAAGCTATATTTACAGCTTAGCACAATTTACGAGCATATATATATACAATGTACACAAATATTTTCAGTTATATACAAGTTAAAAGTAACACAGAAACACAATATCCCTCCCAAAACCATCAGATTGCCAGGAGGCTCCCAACCCAAACCTCCCTCTCCCCCTCCCCGCTCTTTCCCTTCCTTTCAGAAATCAATCCCCTTATATCTCACATGATAAATCTGTAGAGATCTGAAGTGAGATGTCAAAAAAAAAAAAGACAAGGATATTAGAGGAAAAAGGGTGAGGTCAGATTAAAGAGTTAAGGCTGATGCAGTGACACACACCACCAGAAAGAAGGAACAGAACTGAGAGCTGAGAAGTGTGTGAGGAGTGTCTAATCTTTATTTTGACTAGCTGTGTTTCTCAACAGAAAAATGAGTGATATAGGGTACTGTTGTTGGGTTTTTTTTTCTTTATTCTCACAGCTAAGGATTTAATTTTTCTCAGTAAAATATTTCAATTAGCCTCAAACCAGCACACATACTTGTATCTAATGGTAGTCAGCTGAACACGTCCAAAAAGAATCATGGAAAGCATCAGCATCTTTTCTTGGGAAACCTACCAAATAGGTACCAAAGAATATGCTTTGTTCTACGCACATGTAGTTCAATGAAATAATTTGAGTTTATGTCTTAGTCTTTACTATCTAGTGCCAACAAGTTTGCTGGTTCTGCCTTGTCACCAGTGTCGTCCCCCATCCTTGTCACAATAACCACTTCTGGATACATGTTATTTTGAATCATTTGTAACATTTTTGAGTTGCCACAGATTAAACTCTAAGGCATAACATACATAATTTTCTTGATCTTCTGCTTATAAAAATTCCCCAGTTATTACTTCAAAAGTGAAGAATATTTAAAACAACATGTGCTGTAATATCATCTTACATTATTTTAAGGTAAAGAAGAGCTCTCTTTCAAACACCACTGTGACAGCTATGTCCTGCTAATAATTTTAAGATCAGTAATATGGTATTTAAAAGTGAACTGAGCTTTACATATGAGCCCAAAATAATTCACTTTAGCTATTGGACCACTTCCCTTTAGGTAAAATCATTCAACACCATTTGAAAACTCTACAACTCTACTAATTATTTGCTTTATGTAATTTTATTGTTTTCCTGATGCATTTTTATTTTTAATTGTCCATATGCACATTAAAACCATTTAAAACACATTTCTCAGACTTGCAGAATGATACAGACCTCTGGATCACAGTCCCCGCATCAGCATCAAAATAGAAAGATGGACAGTAATAGCTGTAAGCATCTTGGAAGGGATTTAACCATTTAATTTGACCTGCATTTACATGATTTCTCTCATTTCTATGTGGTCTGATGGAAGTATATGCTGACAGACGAATACCAGCTGTTCGGTTGGAAAGGCATGAGAGCCAGAAGAGCTGCATGCCTACCCATACAGAGATTTCCAGGGTAAGCCAGAATTGGACTGCACAGACGCACCAGCCTTGTTGAGGACTGAAGCTTGGTGGTGGCACTGTTTAGACATCCCAAGAGCCAACCTCTTCATAACATAGCTTTGGAAACTGGCAGGTGAAGGTTTGGCAGGTAGCAGTCCCCACTTTAGTACCAAGTGATAAAATGCATATGGCCCTGGCAAGCTGACACAACCACAGACCAAGAGCTGCACAGCTTTCTGCCAGACTAGGGCCAGAATTGCTTCTGCTCACAGAGACCACACTACAACATCATCTGGCATCCACTTTTACTCAGTTTCAAGTTAGGTGCATTGTTAACCCGTAAGGGTGCACTGAAAACCACTCCACATCTAAGAGAATCTTTCCAAACTTGCAAAACCCTACAGCAGCCATTACTCAGTGCATCTAATCTGCAACTACATCACTTAATTCCTTACATGGTAGCCAATGCACATCAATGCCTAGCTTAGATCATGCTGTTATAATTGTGGTACGCTGCATGGCAACAAACTTCAGGTACAGGATTCCATGTAGACTGAAGCGGGAGTGGGTATGAATATGGTCCTCCATCCATCTCTTAGGTGCTTGCTCTTCCAAATTTCTCATGTGCCTTTTCTTCAGGTCACATAGTATATGCATTTTCATGGTACCTTGGCATCTTTCAAATTGCAGTATGAATGATGCTGGGTTTTTTTCACAGGAATGACATTTTTCATTAGACTTTGGGCAGCTGTAACAAAGAGGAAAAAAAAAAAAAAAGAAAGAAAAGAAAAAAAAAAAAAGAAGCCTAGGTTCCCAAGTTACTGAAAACCATGGACTGAAACAAATAGTGACTAACTCTTCTATGGCAAAAGAAAAGCTGGATTCTCCCTCAGGACACCAGCTACATCCCAAAGCACTCTACCTGGCACTCTGTAAACGGGTCCAGCCAATTCTTATCTGCCTCTGAGAGTCTAAATCATCTCTCTCTGGTTTTTCAACATAGATGAAGATTGCTGTCATTTCTCCCTTGCTTATCACCAAAGATAAAGACTGCTTTTGTTACTCTCCCAGACTCGGCTGAGGTGGGTGGCCAAATGCTCAGGGATGCAAATCAACAGAGATACAGTACCTTTGTGGACTTACCGAATGTCAGCCTGGCTTGAATGCCCAAGATGTCTTATATCAGCTACCCCTGAAGAGAAAAGCTTATGTGTGTTCGGGGTATGGACACATAAGCAGCACGGGGAGGAGGTGAAGACTCTCCTTGGTGCCCCTGCGAATGCATGAATACACAGGAAGATTTCCTGGGAAGCTGCACCTGGCCACTGATCTAAAAAACTGTATAAAAATACATGAGCAATGTCTGCCAAGGTGTGCACCTCCACCACAGCACCTCCACCAGTGCACCTCCACCAGAGTACCTCCACCCAGGCACCTCCACCAGAGAACCTTCAGATGAGCACCTCCAGAAGAACTCCTGACAAACTCCACAGAAGAACATCCCTGGGCCATTCACATGTCCCTCTCTTCCCACAGTCTTCAGCTGATGATAATATAATCCCTGCTCTTTTCCTTCCTTGTTTCTTCTTTTTTTCTCCATTGTTCTCTCTCTCTCCCCTCTTCTCTCTCCCCCTCTGTTTTGTTCAACTTTACCCTTTAATAAATAGTTTTGTGGTGATATACAGTCTCGCTTGCATCTTAATTTCACAACATGGAAATCCATAAGAATAGATCTTGCTCCTCTGGACAGAGATATTGTTAATCTCTGTTCTCTGGACCTTGACACTGCCTGCATATTGATCATGTAGTTACCAAAGAGAAAGCAAAAACCTGATCATCCTCATAAAAGTTCTCATCCCTTGAAAAGCATCACAAGATTTTCAATGACTGTTTAAGAATTTTATACAAAACAGAACACATTGAGTGTACCTTTTCTTCAGAATACACCATAGCAAATTTTCTGGAAGGTGAAACGTACATTAAACATACTTGAACTAGCTTGTTACAAATTAGGGCAGGACCAACAGGCTGAAGTGAGAACTCATCCCAGACAACAACAGCCTACTATAGGTAGTGAGTTAGGTAATCCTTCCCTTTCTTCTAGGCAGAGTAGACTGAATTCTACATCAGAGTATAACATAATTCTCATACTTTTTTCTCAGTCTGATACTGCAATGTTCTTTCAAACAGGCAGACTGGAAAAGAAAGTACAATATAAAGCTCTGCCTTCCCACATTGGCTTATTTTTTTTTCTCCTTTCAAGAAGTACCAAGAGGAAGAATCTAGAGTTGTTTCCACAGCTGCAAATCTGGTTTACTCATTAAAATATAACCTAATTCCATGAATCTGTACATCATATTGTGCATGGACAAGATATAGTGACCAAATTTGAAAAGTCTTTTTAACACTAATGGGACCAGATTAAAAACTGATTAGGTTGTATCTCATAGTGCACCTAGAATTCAGAAAAACATCACTTAAAAACATTTTCTACATTCACATTCCCCTAAATCCACTAAAAAAAGAAAAGAAACAAACAACAAAAAAAAAAAGAAAAACCCAAACAAACAAAAACAATTCCACAAACAAACAACAACCAAAAAAACCCACTCTAGCTTATAATTCTGATATCAAATAACAGATTTTATTTATTTATTGAAGAAAAAAGTGATGGAAGAATGTAAAGATGAATGCTTTATGTTTAGTTTTAAGGAAAACGCATTGTCCTCATTTAACATTTGACAAGCAATATTGGCATGCTGATACTCGAGCTGTGTTTCAGTCACATGGTTAGTATTACAGAGTGAAAATGTCTTATGTTTCTGGTTAGCTTTAAAGCTCAGAGTAGAGACATTTCTTAGGCAGAAAAGCCATATTGCTAGTTTCTCTCTTGTGATGGTTTGGGTGTTCCCCGCC